>CAMQGK010000224.1:9717500-9845000 GCA_947000775.1 Pterois miles | reverse complement strand
TGTTTGGTTACTGACACGTGGCCCGTTCATTTACACGCTATTCATCTACTGGACCCGCTGTCCTTGTGACTGCTGTTGGGCTCGGCGTTGATCAGTGTCTCACTGTTAAAGAGGGATGAGCTTTCTTTTCCTGATATTGCTACTCAGAGCTCTCTCCTTCAGTGCTTGTGAAAGCCATAACTGGGATCTGAATGACTCGATTCGCTAAAACCAATTCATGGAATTAGGGCCTTGCTGCACTGACGCAGATATATTGACAAGTTAAACACACTCCACATACAGTGCACAAGGGCAATGGTGTGTAAAGTAGATACCAATCAATTTGTGTATGATGAAAGCAGGCTTTTATATGACCTCACAGCATCTGCCTGACAGGGTGAGAAGTATCTAAGAAAATCGCCGCAAATACTGCATTCATAAAGGTCTTTACTTGAGTATTTCCATTTTATGCAACATTATATACTTCTACTAAAGTGCATTTCAGAGGGAATTGCTGTAATTTTAATGACATTTATTTAACAGCTATAGCAAAAACAGCGAGCAAAAAGCTTTGCCCTGATTGAAGACAATCATAAAAAGCCCCCAGCTGTTAAAAGGTGCTCTGTCTGATCAGGACCTTCATGCGTAGAGAGTACTGCTACTTTTTGTACAGTAAGGCAGGAGTGGACAGGCCATCTGGCATACAGGGAATTTTCCCGGTGGGCTGACGTGCCTTTTGGGCTGGTCGCTGACGTATGTCTTTTTTTTTTTTTTTGGCTCGTAAAACAGGTAAATCGGCCAAAATGCCAAGGCTAATTTTTTGTCCCAGTCCAGCACTGCAGTAAGGTAGCTAGTCCAGTGGTTTCCAACCTAATGTCGGGCAGACGCTACACAAGAATGAACGTGATTTTATATATATATATATATATATATATATATTCACTGGGGTCGTTTGAATGACTTTAAATGTCAGTATATGGGTGCTCTACAGTTGTAGCGTCTCCGATTTGATGACGGAGATGAGAGTAACGGCTGCTTGACCGCATGTTACCACAATACGATAGTGTTTCCTGTCCATGACAGAGTTAGCATGCAGCTTTAACCGTGATGTCTAGCTCTGCTTTTCCTGCCAATGTGTGAAACCCAAAGTGTTTTCATGCTTTACGGTATGTTTAGTGTTTACCACTTTGGATTTAGCATGTGAGGGTACAGGTCGTATCCACGTGGACCCTCTGCTGTTTTGTTTGTTTTGGTTGACGGATATGGAACGGATATAACGTCAGACTACAACAATAGAAGCGTTGACTTCCTTCTACCTCCATATAGATTAAAATGGAGCAAATATAATGATTCTGTAGTATGAAGCACCATAAAATGGATATACTCAAGTAAGTACCTCAAAACTGAACTTAAATATAGTACTTGAGTAAATGTATTTAGTTACATTCCACCTCTATTATTAGGTAAGCTGAGTGGCTTATACTCAACAGTACAGGCACATTTTTCATATGCATGTGACATTTCTAACAAGCATGTGGCTTTAATTGCCATGATTTATGATTTATGAGGTGGTCAGTCAGGTACAAACATGCTGCTTCTCTGCACAAAAGCATTTCCCCAGGTCGTCGAGGTCTTGTTTAAAATGACCAGGAGGGAATGATTTGCCACAGGGTGAATCTGTGGGAGTATGATTAACGACACAGAAGTGTTACTGAGTGAGAGACTGAGGCGTTTTGAAACCTGCACTGTCACACTGGGCTGTTGATGATGCTTCCTTTGCACAATCGACCTGTAACGTGATGTGTCCTGTCAGCTAATGGGCCGTCAATGAGATTCTGCTGTGGAGTAAACAATTTGGAAGTTAACAGGATTTTGAAATTTGATTCGTTTCTCTCGTTTGCCCAGGAGGCTCGAGGTAGTTATGAAACACAAGGAAACAAGCAAAATGTTCAAATTAATCTTATTTTTGAGATGTTGTTTGTGGACTCGTAGTGCCTGTTTCCCCCCTTCTCGCAGCCATTTCTCATGCAAACAGCAGATGTTTGTAATCAGAATGGGTGATTGAACAGCAGCTTGGCTACTGATCAGTGTTCATGGCGGCGCTGCTGGGGGGAAAGTATGAAATTAAAACATGATATAATGAATGCAACAGGAAGGCTAATGTCAGTCATTGCTTCAGCATCACATTAAGCAGTGTGCCTGTGGTAGCACCCGGTTTGTAGTAGTTATCCTCCATGCCACACTCACATAATCCAGTTTTGAGATTAGTATGTGATTAGTGGATGTTGCAGTCTGTTTTATCGTGCAGTTTTTAGTTATAAAATATTAAATAATCTGAGCAGTATTAGCACGAAAGCACTGACCGTTCAGTGGTGGTAAAGATCAAAATAGTCGCCTGCACTTGAAAGTAATTGATGGGTTGTGGGGACGGCTATTTCTAGACAATTTCCTCTCACAGTGGCACTCAGGGGAACAAAATCATCTGGAGAGGAATACTAACTAAATTTGGAAGAGGAAAGCATTAGTCATATAAAGTGAACGTGGTCGGTAGATTTAGGGAAACAAGTCTGGGAAACATTCGCCGTCAGTGTTGTTTCGATTGCCCTAAATATGTCTCCTAATCATACAGGCTTAGTGTGACACTTAATTCTCACTGGATGAATCCCAGAAAACATTTGTTGCACGGCACAAAAGTAAGAGAGTTACCAATTACCGCTCAATAATCTATACAGGGCAGTTGCTACATGAGGGCTGTTTGGAGAACAGGCTGTCGTTACTGTAATGATAATGCTGGAGGGCTGATGGGTTAAAAGGTAGACATTTCCAGTACACAGAAACACAAACCACTGTTCATTCAATGCTCAGATAAGTCAGGCAGCAGCGGTGGACAAAGTACAAGATCGTTTACTTAAATAAAAGTACCACCGTTAACCGACATGAAGAATATTAACTGATTAATGCTATCTGTTAAACGGTTAAAAAAACATTAAATAAAAATCTGAGCAAAACTCAAAGGAGCGGCTGGTCACTGAAAGAGTAGCTGTTCCACCTTAACAGCCTTCACTGTAATCAGCAGGCAGCTGGCCAGACACAGGACCAGCAGCATTTATTCATCAACAAACTGTACACACACTGCTACTCCTGCGTTCACAGCTATAACGCCACCGATAACCCCACACTCACCGCCACCACACATGCTCTGTCTCTCGACTGTATTGCTCGCTAAAGTTACGCCATGCTCACTGGGTATGCCAGGCAGACAAACAGCTGACAACCTTGCAATACATGCAGCAGCGTGGTTGCTACAGTGTCTCCATCTCTCTCTCTTTCTATATAGTATATGCACATTGTTCAAAAATACTAAGGGAACACTTAATCATCACATTATAACACCAAGTCACTTAAACTTCAGGGATATCAATCTGTCCATTTAGGAACCCGAAATGATTGTAAATCACTTTCACCTGCTTGGGTGCAAATGAAAGCAACGTCAGGTTCAATGGAGGGGCTACAGCAAGACAACCCTCCAAAACGGGAATGATTTTACATGTGGTGGCCACAGACAATTATCCGTTATCCCTTATTATTCCTTATCCTTCCTGACTGATTTTTCTCTGGTTTTGTGTTCTGCTAGTGTCCTTGTTACTACTTGTCGCATGAGGCGGTACCTGCAGCCCAATCAGGTTGCACAGGTAGTCCAGCTCCAGGATGGTACATCCATATGGATATATATATATATATATATATATATATATATATATATATATATATATATATATATATATATATATATATATATATAGACTAGTGACTGAAGAGAAGTGAAGGTAATATAACTAAAATGAAGTTCCTTTCTTTATAATGGCCCTATGCATGTTTCTGCCTCATTATTTGAACAGAATATGCATAAATCTAACATGCAGAGTCTGAAAATGAGATCATAATTCAGTCAGTGTAAAACCTGCAGGGCTGCACAGATCCAGTTACATATCTGCAGCCCACATGAACAATAGAGAGCAGAGCTGTGGAGGAGCTGCAGTCGTAGTGAGCAGCAGCCAGGTCATCAAGCTGCTCCATGTTTCCATGTGTCAGCAAAGGAACTGAAGTGCAGCGCACACAGGCCAGACCAGCAGCACCACAACAGTCAACCAGCAAGCCAGCCAGTAAGACCAGCAAGAGCCAGGACAGATGCTACAGAAGGCTTCAGAGGGACTATATTCAGTTTTAAAAATCAACCTATTAAACAGTTAAACTTTACTTCTTTGACCACCTTTTTGTGAGCTTTTAAAACAACAGTAACATATACTAGGCCTGCACCAGGAAAATCTGCCATGTGCAATAACATTGCTCGGTATTGTAATGATGATATGACTGTGTTAAATAAATTGTGATGTGTGCATATTAGCTATACTTATGTCAGACTGATTGTTTTTAAATTCAGAACTGGATTATAATTGGATATTTAAATACAATTAGGACACATGTTGTTTCTAGAGCAGCAACAGTAATGTTTACAGCAGCAAAGTCACCATATAAACTCATTAATGTCTCACTGGAAACAATCTAACATATTAATAATATTAATCATATTCCTGAGTGAAGTTTATCAAGACTGAAGAACACAAACATCAGTCAGTATCAGTCCTTCCTCCTGTCCTCTGTACTCCTCCCTCTGCTAATGTGAGGAGGAGGAGCTGCTTTGTCTCAGCCAACTGATGAGTTTACTATAAGATACATGACAAACTAACCTAATCAGTTAGACTGCAGAGCCTACTGCCAGCTTTAGTTTACTACTAAGATACATGACAAACTAACCTAATCAGTTAGACTGCAGAGCCTACTGCCAGCTTTAGTTTACTACTAAGATACATGACAAACTAACCTAATCAGTTAGACTGCAGAGCCTACTGCCAGCTTTAGTTTACTACTAAGATACATGACAAACTAACCTAATCAGTTAGACTGCAGAGCCTACTGCCAGCTTTAGTTTACTACTAAGATACATGACAAACTAACCTAATCAGTTAGACTGCAGAGCCTACTGCCAGCTTTAGTTTCAGCTTGTGTAGCAGTGTTACATTTCTCATAAACATTATGAGGATAATATATTAATAACATAGAGGCTCTGTAGTTCGAACCCCTGTCAATAACAGCGCATCACCGCTTCACTGCTACTGTTCCAGCCTTCACAATAAACTCTGTTTGGGGCATGGGGTATAACTGTGTATGTGTTTAACCGATTAACACTATCGGTTAAAAGGTTGAAAGAAATATTAATAATTAATTAAAAAGCTGAGGAAAAACTCAGAGGAGCGGCTGAGCCGGTCCACCTTAAGAGAGAGCCGGCACAGATACAGGAAGTTAGCTCTGGACTTCCAGCTGACGAGTTGTAGTTTGTAGCCTTGTAGCATTTATTCACTGAAAAATAAAGTGTACACTTACTGCTTGCTACAGCTACATTCACAGCTATAACGCCACCAACAAACACAGTGTGTGTTGTGTGATTCAACGTGGAGAAAGTCACAGATCTGTTGAGTAAATCAACTCATCGATTAGTCGGCAAAATTGTATGTGTTAGTCAATGATGAATTCAGATTTGGATTAAGCCATTAGTGGAGTGGATGTTAGATCTCATTGTAAGTTAAGGGAAAAGACATACATAGCGTCAACCTTATTTGAACATTTTATCAAAACGCAAATTATTTGAGGGAAAGTCGTGAGGAAAATCAATCAGTCCATCGTTGGACCTGCACATGTGGCTCCTGTGTGTCCCTGTTCAACAAGCAAACACAGCGGCAGACGATAATAAACATGGACAGCAGCAGGCAGATAAACTGTACAGCACAGGGAGAAAGCTGCGAGATGATATCCCTCCTCCTGTTCATGCTGGAGGCCACACACACACACACACACACACACATGCAAATTCAAATCCACACACAAAAGTGTACAAACAACTCATGAACTGTTTATCCTAACGACACTGTCCAGAGCCTATTAGCTTACCGCTCTCTCACACAGATGAATAACGTGGAGGCAGCAGCAGCAAGTGTACAGGAAAAGGTTAGCTGGGATAAGCTGGGGTGTGCTTGCGTGTCACAGACGTAGTACACAATCTTTTGTGTGTGTGTGTGTGTGTGATCGTGGAATCAGATAAAGAAGAAGTTTCGTGGGCTGTGTCACATAAAACAAGGTCGCCAGGATGTGACAATCAGATACCTGTTTCCTTGACGGTGAAACGTGTGAGATGCTGTTTTGCATAGTGAGTGGATTTCACAGATAAACCTGAGAATAATCTATCGCATACAAGGATATGATGAACCCAGTATCCTTCATCATGGGGCGTTAAAGTCGTAATTACTATCAACAGAGTAAGATAATTAATTCCTCAAATATTTCCCCCACTCCTAGAAGACAAGAAGTGCTTGAGGGAGCGCTTCCATTTTGTGTAGTCAGCGGTATCCTTAATCCTTCAACATCATACCTCAAGAACTATGTCAGTTCCCTACTTTTTATTCCACTTGGGAAGTAACAATGATATGTGTCTGGCCCAGATTTAAAGCATTTAAAGCAGTGGTTTTCTCAGTGCTTAGAGAAGTGCTGGTTTCAGTCTTACAAGTCAGACATTAAAAGCGAGCACTCTCTGATTATAACGTAAAAACAGCTGGATTAAGGGTCAAAACGACCAAAAAAAAAAACAACTTTGATTTAAATGACAATTTTCCCTCGGGCCACCAGTGTACTGGCAGGTAGGGACTCAGTGTAAAGGACAATTACAGCAGCTGTGGGTAAAAATGGAGGAAATATGATTTTAAAAAGTTATTTTTATCAAACGGTCACTATATCCTGACAGTAGTGCATGAGACAGGCAACCTGAAAAAAATCATGTTCCTCTGTGTCCTCTGGTGCTCCTCATGACATCTCCAAGATTTCACAGACCAGAGGAAAACAACCAATCAGAGCCGAGATGGAGTCTGCTGTCTCTGAGCAGCTGTCAATCACTGGTGAACTCTGATCAAATGGTCAAACTAGGCAGCGCTGATCAAATATGAATCAATTAGAGATTCTAGTTTTGAAAAATGTTCTTGACCGATAACTGACCCTCTTTAACCGATTATTAACTGTTAATCGCCGAGATTTGTGCCTCACATGCAGCGCCAGCAGTAGTATAGGACCACAACAGACAACTGAGTCAACAGTTCACCGTCAGTAGAGTTACTGTAGCAGCCACGGTGCTGCGTTCACTGTCTCCAGTTCACTATCAGTGGACATGTTAGTAGCTGGTGGTTGCTAGCTACTAGCATTGCAGGTGGCTTCATGCCCACTGTAGTGTAACTTCAGTGAATTTCGGACAGACAGTGTGTGTGTGTGTGGCGTTGAGTGTGGGTTTGCTGGTGACGTTTTAACTGTGAACATACCTGTAACAGACAGTGTGTGTACAGTTTATTTGTCGGTGAATAAATGCAATGAGGCTACAAGCTACAACTCCTCAGCAGAAGTCCTGAGCCAACTTCCTGTAGCTGTAACTCCGGCTCAGACTCTCTAAAGTTAGACCAGCTTTTCCCCTTGTTTTTCCTCAGATATTTAATTAATTATTAGTATTTCTTTTTACCATTTAACTGATAACGTTAAAATGCTTGGTTTATTTAATATTCCTAGAATTAATATTAAGTTACCGCAATGCCTAATTGTCTTGTAAAATGTTTTCAGAGACATCTTGTAGTGTAGCTGTAAAATGAGAAAGTTTGTGACTGGCAGCCATGTTGAGATCCACTGAGGAAATACCAAGCACCGCCCACCAGCTGAAGCACAGCCACTAGGAACGCGCTCTCTTTATGAAATGACCCGTGATTGGTCAAAGTCTCCTGTCATGGGCTAGATTTTTTTAAAGCCTGAAAACAGAGCCATGAGGAGGTGCAGAAGTCTAATTTTCTCTCAGAACACTTGAATTATAATATGCTGAAAGGTTATTGTGGATTTTTTGCCCAGTGATGCCAAAAACTTTCTGCCTACTGCAGCTTTAAACATCTGGATAGGACACACAGGTGGATATAACATGGTAGCCCCTCTGTCATCCATCCACTGTTGTCACAAAATAAAAAAAGCAACGTCTTAAAGGTGACAGTGACTCCTACAAGCCATTGTCCTGCTGATTCACACTTGTAATCCTATCGACTGGGTTGTTTGGACATGACAGCTCATTATCCCGGCCTGCTGTTGCTTGAAGATGCCTGAACAACAGGCCTACACGGTCTGCAGTCGACTCATAGCTCGGCTGGATCAACATCTGTGCCCAAAATGACACATCATCCCCCTCTTTGCGACACCAAATGTGCCACAGCAACACACCACATTGTGTAACGACATTCAAAAAAATGAGGACGCAGAGAAAGCATGCTATACCATAGAGGTAAATATGGTTTATAAGCTAATGAATGGGCCGTGTCTCCGCTGGCATGCCGTACAGTGGAATTTTTCTCTGAGATAATAAATGGAGCAGACGGATGCTGTTGATGGCTTCAACAACCAGGACCACTAGTGGTTTGCTAGGTGGGCCTGTGTGGTTTTCACGTTCAAATTAATAAGCTATTGGGCCCGTAAATAGGCTCCACGCGACAACATTGATATTCCATTCAAAATAGACATTTCAAAAAAACAAATACAACAATAAATGCCTACCTGGACTCCTTTTCCATAATCAGAGCGGTGCGTTTATGGTCGCTCCCACATCAGTGCGTCGTAAATGTCAAACGCGTGTTATCAGCTAATTAAAATCTTAATAGACCACCGAGGACAAACACGGAGAGACCGTCCAACGCAGTGCCATCGTCCTGCCGCCGTCCAACCGTGGATGTGAACCGGGAGGCACCACAGCTGGTCGCGAGCCTCTGCGCGCGGAGAGGCTCGTGTGTGTGTGTTTGTGAAATGAATTTTCGAGGAGAAAAATATTTCTAGACTAGAATAACCATGACAGCCGCGCGAAGCAGCCTGCGGTTCAACGGGGATATGGCATAAACGGCAGCCTTAATAATTACGAGTAAATCACACAGAGTGGCTGGCGTCCTGTGCTTCTGGTGAGCACGCGGTGAGGCGCACCAATCAGGTGGCAGAATGAGATATGACTGACATGTCACAAACCAATGGCGTGTCCGTACTGCGGGATTCCGTCGGAATGACAGTATAGTCAGCCAATCAGCGTAGAGATTTATTTTGCAGGAAGGCGGGGCCCGCAGGTGTTACACAGCGGTATCGGATTTTCTGTGTATGGCAACTAAACGATGCATTATGAGACAAAAACGTTATATGTAACAGTTTCAGTCAATCTATGGCTCCGTGAGTGATTATGTTATATCATCCAACCATAGTATTGTCAGAACTACAAGCACCAGTATTCGATATTGCTATTTTCAGTGTTATTTCTTAAAAAAAATAACGATTTCTTTTGCATTTTTGCCACAGTCATTGATTTCGCCAACAGTCAAAATTAGAAATGGCTTTTCTGTGTGACCTTGTCCTGAGTTTGGCAGCAGATAACCGCAGTGAAGGAAGTGAATAGGCTAGACTCTATATTGGAGTTTATTTATTGAATAAAACAGTTAGACATTGAAAAAAGTAAAATACTGGCATTGAAAATGCTACTGAAGTAAATTGGCTATTATCAGTAAAATGTAGGCTATTAGGGTGTCAGAAGTAAAACTGTATTGTGCAGAGTATTTACCTATTATTGCTGAGTCTATAATGTAGGCCTATAAGTAGCATTTTAACAAGCCTATTTTTTGTTTTAAATCTATGTATGAGTAAAGTGGCATGAAACAGAAAAAAAGCAGGTCATGTAAAAGTACCTCAAAATTGTACTTAAGAACAGTAGACCCACTGGGTAAATGTACTGTTCATAGTTACATCTCACCACTGCACTGCCTTGTGTCTTTTTTTTTCTCTTTTGTCTTGATAAGTGTTCATGATTTACAGCCCACTAAGCCTACAATACTGAATTTAGGAGTAAAATTATGCTCAAACAGTTGAACAGTGTAATCCATTCAGCCCCTGAACTAAATGAGTAAATCATAGAACTGTAGTAATATTCAAGAAAAGCTTGTTAAAGTGAACCTTTTAAGGAGGAAAACACCACAGGCCTTGGATCTTTGGCATGGGCAGACCACATCTTGAATAAAAGAAAAATCTGCATGTGCAACTTCAGTAGCAGTGCTGCCAGTCCCTGAACAAATTCACTTGCAGTGCAGTAGTGTATGAGCTGCAGGATGATAGGACTGCAGGAGATGAGAGGCTGCAGACGACCTGTACAGCAGAAAAACCAGAACTGCTCTCATCCTGCGATACAACAACAGGAGGCTGTAAAAGAAGAGCAACATGGCAAACACTGTAGATTAATAAACAGAAATCACTTAACCCTTATGCCCTCCTCAAATGTACTACCCTCTGGGCACCTTTGTGGCCAAAAATGTACACGTACAAAAAACAGCTGTAAAATCATCATGCGTCAATATATATATATATATATTTTTTTTTTTATTTATTTCATAAACTACATAAACAACTTCAGACTTGCTCAAAACTACCAAACATTCAATATGTTTCAGGATTTTAACCCTTCAAATGCCAGTGTGAAAAAAAAAAAAAAATATTGATGTATGATGATTTTACAGCTGTTTTTTGTACACGTACATTTTTGGCCATGAAGGTGTCCAAAACATAACACATTGGATCTCAAAAAATTTACTGAAAGAAAAGTTCTTGTAAAAATACATGCCACAACCTGTAACTCAGCCAAAATAATTACCAAATAAAAAAAAAGTACAAAAAATGACTGAGGAGGGCATACTTAAGGAAATATACATTATATGATGAAACCAAATACCTGTTTTTTGTACTTAAACATATTTTGGCATCGACAATAAGATATATATGTCTGGTAGTGAAACAGGGATTTTGTACACAGTGTGGATTAAAACCCTTCAAGGGTCATCCGCTGGCCCTATATAGTGTATGTAATATGAATGGTTTTCTGTAATACATGAAAGGGCTGCATGTAAAATCCCTACAAAATGACTGATAACTAAAAACTGTGAAAAAAAGTGGGTTGGACTAAATGATGAATACTTGTCAGACTCCTCCGACTTAATACTGATTTATATACATTGCGGCAAAGGGTTGTGAATTGCATCTGTGTTCGAAGAGACAGAAGGTTTAAAGCTCAGCCTGGATATGGGTTTCAGATCTCCCTTTTTATTTGCTGTCTTTTTCTCCAAACACAGGTCAGGAGTTGTTACAAAACCTGTATATGTGCTTGTGGTGTCTTGTATTCCACATAAGCAGTACTGTTATCCCAGCATGTCACATTTTGGAAAGTTATACTCGTCTCCACATGTTTTGTAGAATTTGGCTGAATTTGAATTGTAAATAAAGGTTTGATCCTGACCTTCCACAATAGGAGAAACAAAATGTGTTTTGTGGTAAAAGAACGGCTTTTAATCTGGTTGTAATTAGATCTCTACTGATGTTTTTTTTTTTTTTTTTTTTTTTACCATAGACAGGCCTTGAGGGATGTTCTCAGCCTTTGTATTGAGGTCCCATGATACAGCAAGACATGAGCATACACATTTAATTCCATCTGTCACCTGGCCAAATGTCTTTACTTTATTGCCATCAAGTGGACAAATTGGACACTGCTGCTTCCCAGGTTCTTCGGCCACTGTGGTAAGCAAATGCTGCATTCTCAATGTTGTATTGGAAATATCAGACAGATTGACAGTTTAATAGTTTAATGGTCAATGCACAATACTTTCATCCATGTAGTACATCCTGTGGATAATAAAAATCTACAGACACAATAAAGCATAGTAATAGTTTAATATTAATGTAATAAATGTTACAGCTCTGACCATGGAAAGATAATAACATTATATAACTAGAAAATGCATGAAAAATGCTGAAAAATGCATGTGAATGCTGATAGCTGAAACTGTAAAAGATATCAAAAAGCTGAATCATAGCTTAATAGTTCAAAGTCTTGTAACCAGTTCAAAGTTTAAATGGTGTCTTTAGCTGAAAGCAGAAGCAGTAGCCTTTTAAAGATGAGAAAGTTTAAGAGGATTTGAAGATTTTCTCCACAGGGTTACACTGTAAAAAATATGAATATAAAATATGAAAAACATGATTTTTGAAATTATAAAGAGTTTAAACAAGTCAGAGCACTAATGTCCTTAACGAGCTGAATTTTTTGATAGTTTAACACTGTCTGTAAAATATGCAGGAGTAATTAAAGACCAAAAAACGTACGAAAGAAATAGTAGAAGTTGAAGATGAAGTTGAAGTAGTTGAATAAAGATTCAAAGAACAATACTGTTGCTGCTGAACAGCATTCACACCAATTATAACAAATCATTGTTTTATTTCTGTGGTTCTGGCTCTGACCCAGTTCCCTTGACCTCTGTGATTCTGACCAATCACAGCCTTGGAAAAGTGAAGACAGATGCCTTCAGAGTTATCGTAAATAACGGAATCAAAGTGGACTAAAGAATACTATTTGTCATAGATATAAACAGTTTTATATCTATGCTATTTGGACTGTCAGATAACGATAACATGGAGATTTACGACGTCAGATTTGTCCACACGTCAGTTTACGTGGCGCAGAACATGAAATCGCTGCCATCGATTGATGTTAAAATTAAATATTTAATCATGTATATTTTGTATATATTGGTTAACGTGACAAGCTCACAGCAAGAGGTTTTGTCATATCACATGATGTATAAAATAAAAATAACAAGATCCTAATAATTGTGTTGCGGGGTAAATTTGTCATTATCGGGAACAAAACACATCTTAACACGTCCTTTTTACAGCCATTGGTTCACTCCGCATCGGGAGCGTGAGGCATTCCGAGGTGTCACTGAACACACCATACATGTGTGCTCACTGTGCTGTGAAGGCTCGTTAGCTCGGTACTGTACTAGCTTGTATCACGCACACTGACATCGGCGGGACATAAAAATATCACAGCAAGGTAACGTTCCAATGTCTTCATGATTTTCATAACAAATTCGCCAGTATGTAAATGAATTTCATTGAGAAATGCTTTCAATACTTTGTACCAGTAGCTAAAGTTGGGGCTTTGAGATATACCTTGGTAGCTAACACACTAGCCGCATTGACATTAGCTTTGTTTGGAGTTAGCCAATTAGCTTTAGCTATCTTATTTTTGTTTTTCTGACCATTTGTACATTATACAATACCACATGCCTAACTATGCTACATTAGAGAGGTTATATAGTTTGATAAGGTTGATAGTAGTGCTGGTTAAAAGTACCCCGAGACTCACGTTAAATTGTTAGCTGCTAGCTTGCTAACTAGCTGGCTTGAATGAAAGAGAAGGACGAGGAGCGCTGTCTGTGCCTCGGATCACGCCGGTCGGCCATCATTTTTCAGTCAGCGTATTTAGCCAAACGGGACTCGTGTATTATGTTTGGTCGTCCAAGATTGTACACACATATGTTAATGCTGACTTTCTTCTCCCAAGGAGTCATTCAGTCGTTTTGCTGTGAAGCTGCGGCCTGCTAACGGTAGCCAAACGTTCTCTCTGCCAACTTTGCTAATTTATAACACAGCTAATTAAGTTGCGGTTCATTGTAGCATCAAGCTAGCATTGACATTTTACTCCGTTAAATCTGTTTTGCAAACAGCGCATTCATAACAGTTAATTTCTAGATTAACTCATTTATAGTAGGTTACTATACAATTTAGGACACAAATAGGCCTAATAACGATAATATGGCATTACCAGACATTACAATCTTTTAGGACTTTCTGATGATATGTATTAATCTAATAATTATTCGAATTGTAATGACGCCAGCTGGCTCTCATCTCAAATACAAGCTTGCAAATGTGAGAGAAAAATACAATTTCCCTGCATTTGTGTATTCAGATAAATAAGTTGCTCCAGGAGGGAACTTTCTGTCCTAATGTATAGTTACATTTATTATCTGTCTTTTGCAACTGTGAATAGACAATGCTTTCTCGGGTGCACAGCAGGATGGGAGGTGTGTGTTTGAATGACAAGTATAACGATTGTTGTATTGAAACAGCTCTTTGTCCTTGCACCGATATGACATTCAAGATAACTTTCACACAGTCTGTTTTAGAAAAGTTGTGAGACATACATTTACATGCTGTTTGTTCATGCAGATGGCTGAAACTGACGTTGATAATGAACTGTTGGACTATGAGGAAGATGAGGAGCCCCAGGGAGTCCCTGAAAGTGGGACCCCGGCAAACAAGAAGGAAGTAAAGGGGTCCTATGTATCCATTCACAGCTCTGGCTTCAGAGACTTTCTCCTCAAACCAGAGCTGCTCCGTGCCATTGTCGACTGTGGTTTTGAGCATCCCTCAGAAGGTGAAAAGCAGTTGTTCTTTAAAGCTACATCTTTAGATAAATTAAGTCCTACACCTCCGCACAAACTCCTATTTCTTATGTTGTAGTTGTTCCTGATATTATGAATTATTCAACAAATTTTGAAAATTTCACTCACCTATAAATGCCATTTGTTTTGTTTTCAGTCCAACACGAGTGTATTCCACAAGCTATCCTGGGCATGGACATCCTATGTCAGGCCAAGTCTGGAATGGGAAAAACAGCAGTGTTTGTACTGGCCACGCTGCAACAGATAGAACCTGTGGATGGTCAGGTGAGTTGGTCATCATTGGAATTTGCTCATCTGTTATGCTAAAGATTGGTTATGCTTCTTGTATAGTTTAAAACATGGTGTTGTTTTTAATTTTAGGATTCTGTTATTTAAGTCTGACCTCCACTTGGTTACTTTTTGCAGCTATCAGATTTTGGTGGTTGTCTAGCTGGCAGTTAATAAGACTAATGTCTTCTTTCCCTGTATGTAGGTGTCTGTCCTTGTAATGTGCCACACACGAGAGTTGGCCTTCCAGATCAGCAAAGAGTATGAGCGCTTCTCCAAGTACATGCCCAGCGTCAAGGTGTCGGTGTTCTTCGGTGGCCTAGCCATCAAGAAAGACGAGGAAGTATTGAAGAAGAACTGCCCTCACATTGTCGTAGGAACTCCGGGACGCACCCTGGCCCTTATTCGCAACAAGACCCTCAGCGTGAAGAACATCAAACATTTTGTGCTTGACGAGTGCGATAGGATGCTTGAGCAGCTGGGTGAGTAAGAGGAACAGAAGTGCTTCATAGATGTAGGATAAAATGTTTCTGTTTCTAGAATCAAAATGCAATTAATGTAATTTTGGGGGTATTATTCTAATTTTCTGTCTGACAGACATGAGGCGCGATGTCCAGGAAATCTTCAGGGTGACACCTCATGAGAAGCAGGTTATGATGTTCAGTGCAACGTTAAGCAAAGACATCCGCCCTGTCTGCCGCAAGTTCATGCAGGATGTGAGTTACCATTAGGGTTTTTGTTTTTTTTGCAGAGGTGAAAGGAGCTGCAAGCTGAGATTGTCTTTTACAATATACACCGATCAACCATAACATTATTACCACCTGCCTAATATTGAGTAAGTTCCCTTTTTGCTGCCTAAACAGCCCTGACCTGTTGAGGCATGGACTCCACTAGACCTCTGAAGGTATGCTGCGGTATCCAGCACCAAGCTGTGAGTAGCAGATCCTTTAAGTCCTGTAAGCTGAGCCCACAAGAGCTGCAGCTTTGTAGATGCTCTGACTCAGTCGTCTAGCCGTCTCAATTTGTTCCTTGTCAAAGTTGTTCGCATCCTTATACTTGCCCATTTTTTCTGCTTCCAACACAACAACTTCAAGGACAAAATGTTCACTTGCTGTCTAATATATCCAACCCACTGCCAGGTGCCATTGTAATGAGATAATCAATGTCATTCACTTCGCCTGTCAGTTGTCATAATGTTATGGTTAATCTGTGTAATTTAGATCCAATATTAACCAACCTTTGTTGATGAAAATGAATACATGAATTTATGTTTTTTTACCATTGGAATAAAAAATGGTTATAGGCCTTGTTATTCTTTATACAACAGGCATATTGATTAATTTGTCTGATGGAAAGACATGTTCAAATGTGCTGATAATTCCTCAGCAGCTCAGCTATTCTAAAAACATGTTCTAGCTCTGTTGCATATGTTGACATTTCAGTGTGTGCTGAGACCAATGAGGTAGCTATAAATATTTAGATTTGTTTTTCCTTTTTTTATGCATGTACACATTTAAATAAACATCAATTACAGTTCAGTGCTTGTTTCAAAGTCCCTTGTAGCTTTGCCCACTTGTGGCTTTCAGTGTCATAAGTGGCCATATCAGAGGGGCAAAGTGATCCTCCATGGCAGATTTGGCTTTGTCAGGACAGTCCGTCCTCCTGGCTCTGCTTTAGTCCAGGAGAACAGGTTCAGGGAACCAAAACTTCAGAGAATTATATGGCGTTGTAGCTGTGTGTGTGTGACAGACTGACGTTTGGCTCCTCTCTCTTGCTGTGTAGCCTATGGAAGTGTTTGTGGATGATGAGACCAAGCTGACGCTCCATGGCTTACAGCAGTATTACTGCAAGTTGAAGGACAGCGAGAAGAACCGGAAGCTTTTCGATCTGCTCGATGTCCTCGAGTTCAACCAGGTTTAGCAGCCACTCATTTATAGAGATACTTTATCAGAATCAGTTATTTGCAGCCTTGTTCTTTTACTAATGATGCTCTGCTCTAGACAGAGATATCTTTGTTGATTTCAGTGTCTGTTATCTCATTGGTGTCTTTGCCATTCCCAGCAAATATACCTATACAAGCTTTTTATTTTGGTTCCTTTTTAGGTGGTGATCTTTGTTAAGTCAGTACATCGCTGTGTGGCTCTGTCCCAGCTGCTGGTGGAGCAGAATTTCCCTGCCATCGCCATCCACAGGGGCATGGCACAGGAGGAGCGGTAGGTGCCTTTTTGATTCTCATCTTTTTGGTCACACTTTGACTTCAGCAGTAGCTTTCCTGATTTCAGTATCATGAGCCTAAAAAAAAAAACACATGAAAACAGCTCATCACTGTACTGTAATTTGATTTTAGGCAGGTATCTGGTGAGGAATTTACCACCAGATTTATGTGGAAAAGGATATTGTTTGAGATGAGCTTAGACTCACTATGGCATATTATCTTCCTGTTGTTGACCCCCCAGGTTATCCCGGTACCAGCAGTTTAAAGACTTCCAGCGACGAATCCTGGTTGCCACCAACCTGTTTGGCCGAGGCATGGACATTGAGCGGGTCAACATTGTCTTCAACTACGACATGCCAGAGGATTCTGACACATACCTTCACAGAGTCAGTCCAGATATAATTTTATGCTTTCTATGGGAGAGATCTGTATATTTTATCACATACGGGGGAGTGCTGTACCAAATTTACCAAAACCTCTCTCTCTGTACCTCAGGTGGCTCGTGCTGGCAGGTTTGGAACCAAAGGCCTGGCCGTCACCTTTGTGTCTGACGAGGCCGACGCCAAGACCCTGAACGACGTCCAAGACCGCTTTGAGGTCAACGTAGCAGAGCTACCAGAGGAGATTGATATCTCCTCCTACAGTAAGTTCTGTTGTTGCTCACAAGCTGTCTTACACTTGGCCAGTCTTTGTGCATGTGCATCCTTGTGTTTAGCAAGTGATTTGTACACCATCTCGTCACTGTGAACATAGTGGCTGCATTAAGGCTGTTGGCTCTTGTCTACTATTATTGGCGAGAAAACATCAAAGCTAAATAAAGTGTATTTGGACAACTCTGTGGAGGCAGCGTTTAAAAATCTGGTCAACATATCATGTATCAGAAAATGAAGCCTGGGTCAGACCAGCTGTGTGAGGAGCGTGTGGTGGCTGCGTTACCTGTGGTTTTTTATTTTGGCATCCATGTTGACAGGTTAGAGCTGCCACACTGCACGCATGAGACGAGTGTCTCACGTGCGGCTGGGCTGCGTCTCAGCTAGAGATTTGAGGCCTCTGCTATTTTTAACGAAAGCCGTGCTCGGTTCACGGCAGCAAGAGACAGTGGAAGTGATCGTTTGACTGTATATCGATGTCATACCAGCAACAGTACTACAGTTTCAAAATCTAGACATCTGTAGAATGTCAGACAGTGAATGTGATCTTCTGACTGTATATTGACATATCAGCAACATTATTAGTCATTACATTCATTACATTAGTCTATATCTGCAGAAAATGTCAGACATGAAAAAAGATTTTTGTAAATCTACACCTCCTGCTTTCATTTCAAAATAAAACCCCTCAAGTGTTTTTCTTTGGACAGAACACCTTCATTTGTTCACACAAGGCTTTTATTCTGAAATATGTGCAGGACAGTGTTGTAGAACATGCAGTAACTTGCAGGGCTCCATGAATGAATATAGTACAGGATTTTAATTGTAGATTATCACGATTATTTACAAATTACCACACATTTCTTGACCTTGCTCTGTTTAAAATAAATATAAATGCTATTTCTAATGACATGAAATGGCCATCATGAAAGTCAATCTATGTAATAAGAGCAGCAGCAGCAGCAAAAACGCAGCTGACGCGCTGCTGGTGAGAACAAGGGATGTCAACCTATGCAGTAACTCACCACACCACTGGAGGCTAAAATTAGGCTTTATCTGGTTGGAGAAAACATGGAATGACACAAAAAAGCAAAGCATAACTAAATAAATACATTGATCTGTGACATCCTATTTGATAGCCTGTGTACAAACGTTCAGCACATACTTTTGCACCTCGTGTCTTTAAAAACTTTCCTTTCTCTCTTTGCAGTCGAACAGTCCAGATGAGTCTGAAGTGTCTTTCCAGTGAAGATCATGTGTGACCTTTGGTGTTGCTGTATTTTGATGGAGGGGGAAAAAAAAACCCTCAACGTTTTATTTTAAAGTGTCCCTCCGACCACATAAGTTGGCAAGTTCATAATGATACAAACTTTTTTTTAATTTTATGTCTTTGCAGGGTGCTTGTTTTAGTGTTTTCCTTGTTAAAACATGGATATATTGTTTTGGTTGCGGAAATAAAGTTTTTATACCTTATTTAATGGCATTGGTCATTTTTAAACTTTTTGGATGTTTAATGAAACAGTTACAGTATGTAAAACACAAACTGTGTTGTAGTTAACTATCTTCACGAGCAGAGGGCGCCATCATCATAGTTTTAAGACAGCCACTGTTTTCTTAAACACTCGCCTACTTTGAACTGGCTGCCAATTTTGAAACTGTACAAGTTGAGTTAAAATAAAACCTCATGAAACTTGAACTCAGCAGCCAGTTTTATCACACGGATGGACCCAACACAAATGTGTGACAGCTACACTGTAGTGCCTCAGTCCACAGAGGTGTATAAATGTGACAATAATACAAATAAAGAAAACATATTTACGAATACAGTGATCCAGAATAAATTCTCAAATAGGTAAGACATTTCTCTAAGCTGCATTTAATGCACAAACAAGAAATCAATTGGTGTTGGTCCAGTTCTTGCTGAACGCTCATGTCAGCCGTCCTTAACATTTCAACAGTCTGAGTTACACAGGAACAGTGTCATTCATTGCTGTGTGTAGATATAAATGGCTTCGCATGTCAGCATGCCAAAAAGGCAGTTTGCTTATGTTCATAACATGCTGTGCTGATTTTATACATTTTCTTTCTACATGAAGCTGCAAAATATTCTTTTGCTTGTTGCTGAGTAGTCACAGTGCATTGTGGGATATGGAGTCATCCACCATCACAGTATGTGAGGCTGTTGTTGCAGATGAGGTGATCCTTGTGCACTGCTGTCATAGTTACAGTTCTTAAGTTTCAGTGCTAAACAAAGTGCTTTGTTGCTCTTGTAATGTTTCTCCTCTCAGGCTGATCTGAGGGTCTCTAAAAATAATAATAAAAAAAAAATCCTCCACACCTGAACCAGCAATCAGTCCAGAGAGGAGGAAGTCCAGGGGCGCTTCAGGGCTCTAATTTAGGTCCCATGTCTGTTTGAACAGGAGTTGGCAAGTGTACAATCCACTCCGGTCACACAATAATATCAATTAAGGGTTGCCTTTATGATTGAGAATAAAACCGAGGCGGCCCTTTGGGTGCCTGTGGTCTTCACTCATATGGAGCCAGATGAGAAAAAATGGCCCCTAGTCTTGAAGTGTCTTCCTTCATCAAGAAAGTTGACCTCATCACATTAAAATAAAATAAAACATCCTCCTCAGCACTAGTCTATGAACTGGTGTGTGTCTCCGTACATCCACTGCTGCGGAGGGAGGGCCACTTCATTGAGGTGGCTGCAGTCGTCGCTGCATTTACATGACTGGATGAACATGGCCGACCTCCTGAAACGCTCGCCGTCCGGGCAGACAAAGGTCACGGGCACAGTGCGTGTGCGCCGTGGCGAGCAGCACCGTCCGTCCGGGCATACGCCGCAGTAGTTGGGCCGGTAGAGGCGGACGCTTGCACATTCTCCGTAGGACAGGCGGATGGGCTGCGGGGCCTTCTGGGTTGGGGAGCACTTCTTCCCTTTCTGTAATTGGATGATAAAAGTAAAAGTGTCATAGGCTGAGTGTGTCTAATTGGCTTCAGTAGCAAACAATGTGAAGGTTTTCATTGTAAAAAAATCTGACTTCTATCTGCCCTATCCTTTTACAAAACAGCAGATTTAAGCAGCTTTAGACTCAAACTCATTAGTTTCACATTAAGAGAGCCAGACTTCAACTTGTTATGCCAAAACAAGGAATGAGGGAGGGATTATTCTTTTATATAAAAGTGATTAATTTTACATTCATTTAATATTTGAGTGTGCCTTTCTGTTAAACACACTGACACCTATGATCATTCTTGGCACCAGAACCTTTAACTCAGTAGAGCAGAGCAGAGCAAAGAGCTCTTAGTGTGAGTCCAACATGGAGGATTAATATAGACACACCGCTTCCCTGGACTCTGAGTACACAGACGGGGCCTAGCTATGGACAGTTGCTTGGCAGGAATGCCGGGGGTGGGGGACTATATTTAAAAAGGCGCCTACTCGCCACCAAAACACCGCCGAGTAAAAATCAGCACTGCCCAGTTCCCACTGGATGCAAAGATTCCCGAAAGTACCGCCAAGATAATCTCTGTTCTTCAACTCGGGATAAAGATGGCTTTAGCTCTAACAGCATATTTACTCAGTGCCAGAAGGTCAAACTGAGCCAAAATGAGTAGGTATTGTTTTCCTCTGCATAGTCTGACACGGATAGATAAGAGGTGAAATAATTCCTTAATGATGCCTGTTATCACAAGGCGTTCAGGCTTCACTGTGTGAGAGATAAGTTGTTGTGATAAGAAGTTCTGGCAATATGGAGTGAATATTCAACCTCTACTCTCTGTCTCTGTCAGTTCAAGTCAAGTTCAGACCGCCTCACCTTGGCGGGGACTGTCAGGCCGTGACATGGCCGTACGGTGCAGATCCTCGTCTCTCTCTCCAGCTTGCACTCAGGGTTCTTGTTGGTGATGCGAGAGGAAACGCCCATCCCACAGCTGCTGGAGCACTGGGACCAGTCGGTTGTCTGGACAGGACATTTCTTCTCCTTTAGATGGTTCCACACTGAGGAGCCATAGTGGAGGGAGAAAAAGAAAACAAATCATACACATCAGTTAAGGCAGTGGTGTCTTTACGTTTTAGCTACGTGAACAGTGTGGCTCCATGGATGGCGACGTTGGTTATTTGGTCCTCTCATCTGGTCCAGACTGAAATATCTCAACAACTGCTGAATGGATGGCCATGAAATTTGGTATTAACATTCACGATGCCCTGGAGATGAATGACTTTGGTTACTGGTGAGCCATTAATTTTCCATCCAGCACCAACATCAGGCCAGCATTTTATTTGCCCAGTCCTTTATTAGCATTAGCATTTAGCATCAAAGCACCACGTGCCAAAGAACAGCCTCACAGAGCTGCAAGCATGGCTGCAAACTCTTTTTACTTCTTGTGAATGGTTGAATAATTTCATGCAGCGATCTGAGGAGGAATAATTACTTTTCAGTTGAACTGGTCATAACGTGGTCATGCAGCCTGTGACAAGGGGTCATAATAGACAGAGTGTTGTTTTAACACAAGCCAAAAGGGTTGGGAACCACTGCCTGTTAGATTTACCCATTTATCAGTATTTTAGTAATGTTTTTATAATTACAGTTAACTATTGCCAATTTGGTGATATTCAGCATCCAATTTAAAGAGGACCTATTGTGCTCATTTTCAGGTGCATACTTGTATTTTTGGGTTTCTACTAGAACATGTTTACATGCTTTAATGTAAAAAAGCTTTATTTTCTCATACTGGCAATGCTGCAGCACATCTTTTCACCCTCTGTCTGTTTGAGCTCCCCCCCAGTCTGCTCTGATTGGTCAGCTGGCCCACTGTTGTGATTGGCCATCTGAACCAAACTCTTCGGACTCCATTCCAGCTCCGCTCAAACTAGCTTTGTTTGAGGTTCTGCAAAAACGAGCCGCTATGCATGTATTAGGTAAATGTGTTACTTGGTGACATCACTACGCTACGGAACAAAAGGCGGAACTTCGAACGAGGCGTGTCAGACAGTTCAGGAGCAGTGTTTCTGTGGGGGAGAGGAACTCCCTGTGGCTTGGACTTTGGGCTTTGTAACTTTGCCGACCTTTTACATGCACAGATATACAATATAACACACTAAAGGAAAGAGAAAAAGCACAAAAGCATAATAGGTCCTCTTTAAAACAACTAACGAAACAAAAATGTTACATGATAAACACTAAATATTCCTCTCTCAGTCCCCCTTTCTCTCACCAGGCAGGTGTTTGTAGCCGTGTTCACTCTCCCAGCCGCTGGCCTTGGCGTCTGCCAGCCCGCTTGCCAGATCGTTTTCAGGCTGGTGTGGGGCAGGATGGTGCTGACGTCTGGGCAGGTGTTGTTGTGGCGGAGGCACCTGTGATGAGAGATAAGGTGAGACGGTGCTGGGGATTCATCTGTGCCGCAGTCCAGCTATCTGTTGTGTGTTTTTCACAGTTATCACCATGGTGCCCTTGTTATCAGGGGATTACTTCAGGGCAATCGGTCAGAGGAGAGACACTTAACTCCACTCTACCTGCACGAGTCTTTTGATTAAGTTCCAAATATTCTGTTTCCAGCTTCTCGATTGTGATGATCTGATGGTTTTCTTATGATCAAATGTGATCATAATAAACTTCCAACTTGAAGTTTTGGTCAGTTTTGGTATTTGTTTGATTAAAAATATATATTCAAATGTTTTAAATTGTTTTTGTTTTGTACATCTATATGTGTTTGCCATGTGTTCAGATACTTATTAAGAGAGTCCTTTGCCATTACATGAAAAGAAACAAACCTGATGCTTATGTGGGAGCCGCCAGGTGCCCTTATGGCAGTCCACACTGAAGCAGCACTGCCCGGGTATCCTGACCAGCCGTGGGTAGGGGCAGGACGGAGAGGCCGGCGGCAGCTTGTTGGTGCAGAGAGGAGCGCAGCCGACAGCACCATCGATGCAGGTACACTGGTGTTTACAGCCGGCACGGAAGCTCTCACCGTTCTGGTAAATCCTGCCGTTGTACTCGCATGTGCGTCCCTCTGATTTTGCTGGAAAGACACATTTTACTCAGCTGAAATGAAACATGTAATGACTCGCAAATTGCACACTGGTCATATGTATAAACTGGCTGTTGTTGTGCATAAAGCAAAGGGCAAACAGGGGTATTCCTGGCACAATCCATGGGTTAGGTATCTTAGGTAACTAAAGAGACTAAAGGGATGTTAAGTATGTTAACCAGAATTCACTATGTGCTCTTATTTCAACAGCTGTTGAGCAAAGTTCCTCCTGACTTGACCAAAACCCAAACACAATGACTTCACATGGCAACGGTGCACAATGATCACACAGAGGACCACTAAGATGGAAAGGTCAGTGGAAATAAGGGACAGGAAGTATCAGACTCCTTGTCTGCAAAGCGTGGAGAAACCAGCTATTCATAGTTTGTGGGGCAGCACCGGCATGGTGCAGATGGAAGGTGTATTTTTATCTTTGAAGCCCCCTGTTGCTGCCATAAAACATATACTACTTATTAAAATACCCTCCGTCTTGTTCCCGGACCTGCACTGTTATTTGTTGCTTAATCACAGAATTGTGATGGCTTTGACTTTATGGAAAGGAGGGCCAATTAACATCCCTGTCCTTGACATCTTTTGTATATTGCTGCACAGGTGTCGTGACCTTTTGGCTTTTAAGGCACATTAAATATAGGATTCTTTTTCCATGCATGTTAACACTATGCCCTCCATTGGGTGAGCAGTGCAAGTAGCCATAGTAGGCAGCTATTATCTGAGTGGGATTGCTTCCTTGTTCCCTCCTCTCTTACCTCGACAGATGCCCCAGGCCATGGTCACATCGTTGCCGTAATTACACTCCAGCCCTTTGTGGTGGTCGCAAGGTCTCATGGGGCTGCAGTCCTGGTTGAGCTGTGAGGCACAGACCTTGCAGCACCCACATCCGTCTGGCACGGTGCTAACTCCTGGAGGGCAAACCAGGGGCTCGTCGGGGCACTCACACACTGCTGGGCAGCTAGCGGTCACCTGGACGGATGAGGGAAAGATCAGAGAGGGAGCTCACATCTTCAGACAAATGATTTGAGTCATGCAATATTTTCTATAGTCAAGAAAAGAGAAGAAAACACCATAGCCTTGTTGTAGTGCAGCTTCAGCAAAGGGCTTTCCTGACAAATTGAGACACTATGCATGGGTGCTGCAGTAATCATTAGTACACTAGTCCTAGCTTTTCCTCCAAGTGTGAGGAGGAGCTGGTCGTTTCTGATTCTGTATCATCTGAGGGTTTGATAATGATTTTGAATTCTTCTACAGACAAAGCACTGCAGTACAGTACGCCGAAGTCAAGTCACTGCTGGCCAGAGTGTCTAGACAGCTCAGGGTTTGTGCCCAGTCCCCTGCTGACTCGGGGTTTGAGTCATCGCTCAGCACTAGAGCCAACTTGTTCCAGTTTGTGGGAATCAACATGTCACCATGCTTTAAAAAACAGGAGACATGAGTAGGCATGCTGCTTACCAGAAATGACAACCAACCGAGAAGAAACGGTGCAATGTTATGCAAGCAGAGTGATAACTAACCCCACCTATTTACCAAACTCTGTATTAAAATTTTTAGGCTGACTGACATAAAGTCACATCAGTAATCTGGTGTTGAAGAAACTTTTCTAAAAAAATATTTATTTCCACCTGGGGATGTTTATGCTGTTCAACTTTAATCATATGTATGGCTACTGTCTATTAGCAGATTACACATTGAACTGATGTAAATAGAGATTTAGCTCACTCAGGTGGGAGAGAAACGTCTTACCTGTGTGATGACAGCTGTTGTCAGTACAGTCAGGTAGATCAGAAATGCCATGATTAGCCTTTGACAAGTTTAAGAGAAACACAAATAATGATAAAATAATATCTTTAAGCTTCACTCCACTGAGTGGTTGTTAGTCTAAAGTAGTTACACACTGACTTCCAGTCTCTTCTGGACCGTAGTTTTTCTACCGGGATAAGAGTCTAAAATCGTATTTATACTCGGTGGTGAGCCTCTGAGAGACCACGCCCCTCTCCATACTTTCAACCAATCAGCGCGTAGGCAGCAGCTCGACATTTCAAACGGGCGTGGCTTCACCGCGAGGACAGCTTGCTGATTGGTGGGCGTGTTTTGGAATGAATGCAGCCATTCATAAAAATCGCAGGGCCGCTCTGTATTTATTTTATGGGTTAAAAATTAAAATGTAACAGCCGCTTTCAAGTCACACTCAGGCACATTCCTGCTTTTGTGGCCGCCACTCTGCTAACACTAAGTAAATATATTCAGCTGGGCCAGACAGCATGGTAACATTAATAGGACCTCCACCTCTGGGAAAAAAAGAAAGGAGGGGAGGAGGAATTCCCTCTGTTTTTCCAGACTGATGTAGGTGCCAGGACAGAAAATTAAAGTGGAGTGTATTAAGTAAATAGTAAGATAATAGCAGTTGGCAGAGAGAGAGAGAGAACACACCCTTCTTTGTCTGTGCCCATCAAAATCTGAGAAAAGGTGTTTCCATAGTTTTTAAAGGGTACATTTTGATTGTTTAGCTGTTCATCTTGAATTCAGGTGCAACTATTATTTCTAACCACATGGTGCTGACCTGGGAATGATGAGGATATGATCACTTGGAGAGAATGGTGGAGTCGAAGGTGAAAGCGGGATTATTGTTTTAAGAGCAGCTCATATGAGGGTTGGCCTCGTCGTCCTCCTCCTCCTCTGTCTTTCTTTTTAACCACAGGTTTTCAGCCACACCTGCCCTGACACAGAGACCTCCTTTGATGAGAGAAATGTGATAGGCAGAGGCTTAAAAGTTAGATTCCAGCTAAATGAATGTCCATGTATAGGCTGCGTGCATAGTTCTGACTGAAAAAGCCAAACATCTCACATGGTTTCTCGTATTGGCTGTGGTGGTCTCAGGTGCAGGGAAATCTCTATAGGCTAGTTAAGCCTTGGCCTCATACAGGAGGTAAAGACCTAGAACCCATATTCAGTTTCAGTCTTAAAATAGATGATGAATTCAGTTATAAAGGAACAGTGCGTACCATCTTGGGCGATGTATTAGCGTGAATGAAACATAATATTTGTATCTATGTAGCGCAGAACGGACAAACCAAACACTGGTTCAAGAAGGAGCCTTTTGCATTTTAACGTTACCTGAGGGCCACCGTAGTTCTCCAGCATGAGTGGAAAGGCAGGAGTGAAGCTTTGTTTGGAAGCTGGCGTGAAACTTGCATCATCACGACTTTTGTATGGTGCGCAAAGGCTCCGCAAGTTATTGTGGTGGTTTGTCGTGCACCTCTTAACTCTCGTAACACCAACTGCACTTGGTGCTGCACTTTTCATTTCAACATGGACGCCTTCAAGGGAAGACTGGCCGAGCAGGTTGTCCTGTGCAGACATCTCTACGACGGTTCATGAAGAGACCACAGGGACAGATGCATGACTTTAAATACTTGGAAACAAATAGGCAACACACTGGGGAAAGAAGAAGCTTTTTGCTGCAGGATTTGAAAGAATATGAGAGATTGTTTTATAAAAGCTAAAAAAAAAGGTCTCATGGAAAGAGAGGTGACTCGAGAGGAAGCACTGACAGGCAGAAAGTAATTTAGACTTGGAGGTAAGTGACAGTAATAATTACAGTACACAAATGCAGTGTTTGGTGGTACGTACGTCGGTGTTTCGTGTTTACAGCTGTTGCCAGGCAACCTATTTTCATTTCTGATACCACTCTGTGACTTCTTGCTTATCCACACACTATTTAGTTTGTACACTGCCTACGTTTCGGAGCATACTGCAATGAACAACACGCTGAGCATAAACTTCTCTGTGCATGCTTCTAGTGGTGTGGTTGCAATCTGCAATCACACCAGATGCCACCAAATCCTTCACACTGTACCTTTAAGTTTGGGTCAGCCTGCACATCACTGTCAGAACCAACGCAGTTGAAACAGATGAAAATGACCTTTCAGCTGGTTCTGATCCAATTAATGTATGGTATTGTCTATCATCCCAGCTAAATATAATAAATTATTAAAGTTGTGAACCATATTCCATATCCTGTTTTTCATATACAATGTTCAACTACTTATTTATATTATACTATTTCCTGTAATTCACATACTTTGGTTCTCTAAATGTGTTTTTCATAATGTTCCTCGTTTAAATAATGTCTTTATATTTTTCTCAGTTTTCTTCTTCTTCTTCTTATTATTATATCAGACAGTCTATGGAAATTGTAATTAAACATTTTGCTGAGCTGTGTATGAATTTTTAATCTTGAATCTAAATCATAAAATGTTAAAAAAATGACATATTTTCATGATTTGTGCTATAGACGGACACCCTTCTTCATCCATGCGACAAATGTTGGGTGTTTACAGTCCTCTCTCATCAGTGTACCGCATGCAGTTACATAAACACTCCTAACAAGGGAGAGAGATGGATATGACTTACAGACACAGTAAACATCCCCAGCTGTTCATCTTTCCTGTTCCTCCCCTCAACTAAATCTCTCTCCAGCCTTTGGCAGGTTTGTACATTTTATGATTCATTGAGCTGATTTCAGTCCGCACAAAAGCAAAAAGAGACTTTAAATCAGTAATGATGCCAATTACAAAATCAATGTTATTCCATCTTCGATCCGCCGACATATAGACAGAAATAATACAAAACTTTGTCGAGGTGTTTGAGGTAGCATTTATTCTTACAGGAAAACTGTAGTTCAACATTTTGTTAATACACTTATTCACTTTCTTGGTGTCACATGATACCACTCTCAGATATGAGAGTTGTACTCATCTCACTTTCATCAAGTATGCGATTAAATATAAATAAATAAAAAACAGCAAGTATTCTTTTGATCACATGTAACCTTACAAACTAAACTCCTCCTGAATTTCACAACAAAGCCAGAAACACAATAAATCAATCTTTGTAAATCTCTCTAACCGACCTGAGTTCGACCAGATTTTTCCTATATTAAATCTTTAATCTTAAAGCTTTAAAGAAATCAAACTGGCTGGTTACTTGTATTTCACAACAAACATTCATCTTTGCTCTGCAGCTACCAGTCTGACTTGTTGACTGGAGTCATGACTCAATTTAAAAAAGGAAACCACGTCAGGAAGCTGTCAGTCATCACTCTAATGGCGTGTCCAAGGAGACAAAGTCATGGCCCATCTATTTTAATCCTCTGGTGGTCACGGTACAGGGGGAGCTCTCAAAGTCCTGTGACTACTTCTGTTTTCAACTTCTTCTACGATGCCGAACGAGAGGAAATCAGAGATGTAAAACTGGTCATGTGTGATGTAGGCCAGTCGTTTTTTAGACAGGAAAACCATTCACTGTATTTGGATTTGCATTTGCATTATTTTAACAGATAATTATAAATTCTCACACAGGCCAGTCGATCCTGGGAAATACGTGTTAATAACTTTTCTTCCAAGCTGAGATTCAAACCAGAGTCTGAGTCACAGTCGGAGGCTAATTTGCTAATAATTCAATCAAGAAGTCTATCATATTTAGCCACAATATGGTTCTTACAGGTAATCATAGTTTTCAGTTATGGTGGAGGTATCCCTGTTTCAAGTCTTTGTGCTAAGCTAGGCTAACAGCCTGCTGGCTGCTGCGCCTGATTTGACTGTTATCAGTCACTAAAAGCACCATAGATGTGGGTCATTAAGGGCCTACTACGCCTACTACATTATAAAAGTGAGACTTAAAAGCAATACGTTCTAACGTTGTGAAACTGAATGAAATGTCATGTTTTGAACACAAACAAAAAGACTTCTTTAGGTTTAAGCAACAACAACAACAACAACAAAAACAGGTAAGTTTAGGAAAAAACATCATGTTTGGGTTAAAATAACTGTAAACCCAAATACACATTGTTAGTTTCACACTTGATGTGAACACTGGTCCTGTTTGAAAGCCCTGTGTTTTGTGTCCCATCCATCATTCCCAACCTCCATCGTCCCCAACCTCCATCGCCCCCCATCCTCCATCATCCCCAACCTCCATCATCCCCCATCCTCGATTGTTCCCAACCTCAATCGTCCCCATCCTCCATCGTTCCCATTCTTCATCATTCCCATCCTTCATCGTCCCCCATCCTCCATCGTTCCCATCCTCCATCGTTCCCAACCTCCATCATCCCCATCCTCCATCGTTCCCATCCTCCATCGTTCCCAACCTCCATCGTCCCCAACCTCCATCGTCCCCATCCTCCATCATCCCCATCCTCCATTGTTCCCAACCTCAATTGTCCCCATCCTCCATCATCCCCATCCTCCATTGTTCCCAACCTCAATCGTCCCCATCCTCCATCGTTCCCAACCTCCATCGTCCCCATCCTCCATCGTCTCCAACCTCCATTGTCCCCAACCTTCATTGTCCCCATCCTCCAGCATCCCCATCCTCCATTGTTCCCAAGCTCCATCGTCCCCGTCCTCCATCGTTCCCATCCTCCATCGCCCCCCATCCTCCATCGTTCCCATCCTCCATCGTCCCCAACCTCCACCCATTATGGAGTTTCATACTGTCTACACTGCAAATGACTTCCACTTCTGCTGCTGTCAGAACTACTACAGTCACTAGAGATCACTGTCATTTTCTTTCAGTGATCTACCATGTGAATAGATGATAAAACCTACTAGTGGGTGTCAAAGGCCCCTATCCACCTACATAGTGTCCGATCATGCCTATTTAATAGCCAGACAGTCTAATCAGCTGATTTAACAGACAGATGTGAGAGTGGAATCAACCTGTGATCTTCTCATCTCAGATTCAAACTAATGTCTCAAACTCTTTTTTTATATAAATGCTACAAAGGTAAAAGTACACTAAGTAGCAGTAAAAATGTACTTAAAGCAAAAGAGGACTTACAGTTTTAAAAGTTTTATTACTATATTTATAAGGTTATTAGTGATGCACCTATGTGTAAGCAGTTTAATGTTGTCGTTTGTTGACTTGGAACTACTTTATATTCTTTTGGATAGTTTGATCTATAACAATGCATAACACAAGATAATGATGTGCGTTATATGAAAAATCATAATCTAAGTAACTTGTACACCAGAAATCAAATTAATGTAGTCAATATAGTCACAATATTTCTCTCTGAAAACTGCAGGTCAGCTGCATAGCTCATCTCCTCCTTTAAATCAACACTTTGCCACCGACTTATTAAATCATTCTTACACTGCACCAACTTTTATTCTTGCATTTTATACCTGACTTATTCTATTTTAGCTTGTTTTGTATTTTCTATACTCTTGGATATTTTAATGGCTGTTTTAATTATATTTGAATGTCCTTCTATAATGTGTTTCTTTTACACTTTGTCTCAGTGCTTTCTGCTTTCTGTCTTATGTAAAGCACTTTGAATTGCCTTGTTGCTGAAATATGCTGTAAAAATAAACTTGCCTTGCATCTGAAATTTTGTGGAGTAAGTAAAGTCCAAGTACTTAAGTTCAGTAATTGGCCAAATGAGATATTTTCCACCCCAGACTCTCTGTGACTAACAGACGCTCATGAAGGAACAACAGCAACCAGATGTACTGAGGCTATATGAAGATAGCAATCTAATGCAGTCTGGGACACAAAGTGATGTCAGGAGCAGGCGAATAGCCCAGTATTGTGCTGTTTTTCTCACATAGCCCGTCACCTGAGAAGTGGTGCACACTGTGTGCAACACGATACACAAAAACATCAAGGGAGACAGCTTTATGAGATGTAGGAAAACAGGAAACGTCCAGAGGACAGAATAAAAGTAGGTGGGGGTTGGTGGGAGACAGAGAGCGAGTGAAGAAGTGTATAGAGGACGGGGAGGCGACAGGTGTTTCATGGTAAGAGAGTTTGTTTTTTCAAGGGGAGGAGTGAGCGAGTGCCCCGCTGCCTGGTCTGCTCTGCCCCGATGGGGTTCTGGCAGTCGGGCAGTATGGTATTTCACATAAAAACACACTGTTGGTATTTCAGCCCACACCACTTTTAAGGTCACATGAACCAAATTACACGATACGAAGGTCATATACTTTAAAATACATAAATACATACGGAGAGACCTGAAGAAATACACGTTACATAACATAATTCTAATGCAATTATCCAAATGGGAGCGTGAAATTGAGACTTGTGGAGAACAGTCGTCCTGAGAGAGAAGGGAGGAAGAAACGAGTGCAAGTGGTGGTGACAGGGTGATTAAACTGGTCTCACTGCTGCCACAGTGGAAAAAGAGGACCTCATTTATGTGTGTTTAAGGTAACAAAAAGGAGAAAGGTGTATGTGTGCGTTGTTCTTTTAAAAATAACAGAAGCCGGAGTTTTGACTCTCCGTGACAGAGAAAAGTGTGAGAAAGCTCAGGGTCAGACTCCTCATATAATATTATAATGTGTAATGGGATATGTGCTAAATCTGGCTTTGACATATGGTTCCTGTGTTAATGAACTGTGCAGTTCAAACCCACAGAGCATCGTAAAGTTACATAAGAGAGCAGGACTGGGCTCTCTTTGCCTGACACCAGCTTGAATCTAAGCCCACTTCCTTGGAGCAATTCCTCCCCCTAGTGGAAGTTTCAGGAGAAAGCGATGGATACAAATGAAAGCATAAACAAGTCCTGTCAAGGTGTCTGCAAAAACAAGTGTTCACATTAATATGATGGATCATGCATCATGGACCAGCTCTGATTTTTAGAACATAAAGTGGGGCTGCTTCCTTCATCCCTGTCATAGCATCACTGTCCATCAACTTTATAAACGTTCTCTTTTTCTGCATTAATGCTTCAGTGGGTAGTATATTTTTGGAATCACAAGGCAAAAAAATCCAATTGTAATTCAAGTGTTGTGAGAGAAAACTAGACATCTGCACCTCCTCATGACTCTGTTTTCAGGCTTTACAAAATCTAGTCCATGACGGGAGACTCTGGCCAATCACAGGTTATTTCAGACAGAGAGCATTCCTATTGGCTGTGCTGTGGCTGGTGGGCGGTGCTCGATATTTCTTCAACTGAGCTCAGCATGGATGATGGGTCACAAACTTTCTAATTTTACAGCTAAACAGTAACTACAACATGTTTCTGAAACCATTTGAGGAGAAAAATAATCATATATAGTCGTATAGTCGTAAACATTACAGAATATTGATTACTTTGACCGGTTGATTGGAGATCACAAGTGATTTACTGCTGCTCAGAGACAGCAGACTTCAGCTCGGCTCTGATTGGTTGTTTTCCTCCAGTCTGTGCATCATCAGGAGCACTGGTGAAAACAGAGGTACATGATGTTTTTTTTTTTTTGCACTACTGTCAGGATATAGTGACCATTTTATAAAAATAACTTTTTAAAATCACATGTGCTCCTGTTCTACCCACTGCTGCTTTAACTTGCTGCACAGCGAACTGAGCAGCACTATACTCTTTGCTCATACCTCCAGAAGATGGAGCCAAACTCTGCAATATAGACAAAAAGTATATACAGTATGTCTCCAGGGCAGGATTCGATCCAATGCTTAGCACAAAGGTATTGAGCTGTGAAGTCAGCGTAGGCAGCGCAGACACACAAAAGGCCAAAGGAGCACCATGAAACAGCTTTACTGTCAGAGACGGGTGTTAGACTAGCCGTGGGCAACCATTCAGCCACAGCAGCTGATTCAATGTCTAGCATACATTGGAAAACCTGCAGAACATCATCCCTAGCCATTGACAGGTCTGCATGATCACAGTCATATCAAATGATTTTATGTGAATATTGAAAGTTTTGTTGTTTTCATCTTTCCTCCGACACATGTCCATCCTCCCTGATATTTAATTAAAGTCTTCTCAACAGACTGAGTAGGTGTTGGAGCTGGGGGACACTTGCACACTTTTTTTTTCGCCTCATCTTCACTATCAATCTTGTCTCTCACCCTTTTCCTATTTTTTCAATTCATTTCTTTTCACGAAACCTCTGATTCCCCTTTTCATTCGCTAGTTTCCTCTTCTTCCTCCCTCTCTCTCCTGCCTTCCTCCAGACTGTGACAGCAGAGCGCAGCTGCTTTGAACCCGGTTTTATTCGGAGCACGCTCTTGTCTCCCATCACCCATGGTCTCCTGATTAGACCCCCCCCACCCCCACCCCACTCCTTAGCAGTCGCTGGGGCTCACAGCAGCCGACTGACAGGGAAGGAAAAAGCTTTTCCCAGGCAGAGCAGCAGCACCGCCTGAAGACTTGTAAGCCAAATATCCTGTCCGTCTGGGAGGTGGGGATTACCCTTTGGCCAGCTGCTAGATCCTTCGTTTCCCATATGGGAGCACTGGGTTTGAAAAGCACAAATATGGAAGCTTGTTCCACATAAGCTGCTGTAAGGGCAGATGTGTAGCGGATGTCAGGATTTTAGCCTTTAGTACTTAATACCCAGTTACATGAAAATCTATATTGAAAAAACAAGTGATTTCATGCTGGTTGGAGATCTCCGCTCGCATCTCCGCTGTGCTGCTCAGACTGTTCAAGAAATGTTGTGCAGCCCTTCAGCCATGATTAGCCATTCATTTACCTGCCTCAAATGTTCAGCATGCAATGCATACTCAATAGGATGTTTTTTGGAGTACAGTGTAACAAGAAAAACAGATAATGGGTGGCTCTGTCCTCATGTGAATTTGGACAGGCATTTCAGTCATCTTTCAGTTTGCGCTCCTTACAGCAGAAGTAGAGGATGAATGAAAGCTGGTAGGAGTAGAAAGTCTAGTATAATACATAAACCTGTGATTCTCAAAGTGGAGTCTGTGGCTCTCTCTCAGGGGGTCTCTGAAATAATTTGCTATAAATTATAAACTTGTGCGGTATCATTAAAAAGTGCGTATCTACAGATGGGGACCATGTGCCCTAGTAGAACAAGCATATTGGCTCCATTACTCCCACTCCTGTTAGCTTTGGGCCAATAGAAACTCTGATACGATTGTGACACAAAGCAATTTGTCCATTATTTTGAAATTGAAGCACTTTAGAGTGGTGAGTTTAAAGATCTGGATTTATTAGGACTGTGCCAATCTTCCTACTGTTCATTTTCTGAAAGCTTCTAAGATAAATTACATGAAATGTGGGCTATAAATGCTGCCTGAGAGCAATTTGAATAAAATTGCCCTCTGTGTAAAGTTATATAAGTGGTATTAACATTCAGTATCCTGTTGTGGGACTAATAAACGATTATCTCATCTTATCTTATCTTGACATGATTAAAACTGAAATGTGTTTCAGTTTATCACAAGGAAACATGTCTGAAGTATTTAGGTTGAAAAGGTCATCCATCCATCATCCATCTGCAACTTCTTATCCTGTTGGGGGTCGTGGGGGGGGGGGGGGGGGGGGGGGTACACCCTGGACAGGTAGCCAGGGCTTACACATAGAGACAGACGACCGGTCACACTCACATTCACACCTACGGGCAGTTTTAGAGTCATCAATTAACTTGCATGTCTTTGGACTGTGGGAGGAAGCCGGAGAACCTGGAGAAACCCACACTAACACCCACACTAACACAGGGAGAACATACAAACTCCACACAGAAGAGCCCCAGGTCGGATTTGGACCTGTGACCTTCTTGCTGTGGGGCGACACTGAACCACTGTGAAGCCCCTATGTTGAAAAGTTTTATAATACAAATAGTTCCAATGCATTTCAAAGAGTACAAATAGTAGTAGTATGTTTTATCAGTGTTACGATTATGAAGAGGTTCTTGTAAAATGTTCAAGGTTTGGTTGCGAACTGCTGATATAAACAGCTGAGGCAGATCATTTTTCCTCTTCACCCATGACTGTATGTCTGCTCTCCAATGTAACCCCACTGCAGATGATACCACAGTGTTGATGAGTCGGCCAGCAGGGAGGATGTTCAGCATATTGCAGAGTGGAGCTCTAAAAACCCTCAAAACTGACAAGACCAAAGAGCTCATTGTTGACTTCATGAAGTCAACAATGAGCCATCCACTCATGACAGCTGACATTACAAACTATTCACAGGTGTCTAGATCTATCTTCACAGTGCTGTGACAGTGCTAAAGGTCTGGCTCCACACTTTATTATCCTGGCTTGTTTGAATTTCTTTAAATGAGTAACAATCAGCTTGGATGGTGCTAAGCACAGGGTGCACCTTTACAAAACAGATAACGTAGATAATGGAAAGGGAGGAGAACACAATGTGGGACAAACACGTTCTCGTCACATGTAGCCACTTTGTGACAACCCTTGGTGTTAATTTAAGTTTAGGCAACAACACCCCTTAGTTAGGTTTAGGAAAAAACAACATGGTTGGGCTTAAAATGACTAAGTTTGTACAGTGAAAATGAAACCCAAAGTTGTGAAACAGCTGATTGTGCTGTGAAAGTGAAAGTTAAGGAACAGGGCATGAATAGTGGCCTCCTGTATGAAACCCTTGTGTTTGTTGAGCATCCAACACCCGTCCCGCCTGCCCGGTGTGTCTCTTTTGCTCTTTAAACTGTTACCAAACTCCCGCCACACTTTCCATGAGCGGTTATTGTTGGGCAGATGGGATTACATTTACACTGGTGGTGAAGGGTGCTACAGGGTGCCTCATGTGGCTGTACCTCAAGCCGACGGCCTTGACAAAGCCTCAGTATTTGTAGCCCTCGGAATGAAAACAGGCTGGTAGCAGATGCAGCAGTCTCATACCACTTAAACCCCCAGTCTACATCTGGTAAGTCATACAAGGTTAGACACTGTAATTTGCTGTACTAACAGTACTACTAATAGCATCATTGTCAGGTAAAACTTTTACTTTGTTCAAAGCTTTTATCATCAAATAACTGCAAAATGAATGACATTCTCATCAACCTCAAGCTACTTTGTGTGCTAGTTAGTAAATATTAGCACACTTACACAATAATGGACCAAGATGGCGAACAGAAATCTTATCGTCTACCTACTAAAATCAGCTTGTTAGCATGCAGAGGTTAGGATTTAACTCAAAGCTGCTGAGCTTAAATATAGCCTTACAGTCACTACCATAGCTGTAGACTACTCTTCTATGCAGTATGCTCAACTAAACTTTAATTATTCAGGACTTTAAAATCATTTTGTACATAACTTAGTCATTTATTGCATTTTGCACATTGCACTATCCTGAAAGCAAATGTAATGACAAAGTTGAACTGAATTAATGCTTCAACTCCTCAGTCATCTTATTTTCCTTTCTCCTTAACCTCCTCCTCCCTCTCCATCGCTCTCCAGCTATGCATTCTGCCCTCCCTCTATCCTCCCCTCCTTTCCCCCTCCTCATCCATCACTTTCTCCCCACCTATCCCTCACATGCATGCATCCCTTTCTCCCCATATCCATGGAGATGCTCATGCACTACAAGCTGACAGCGGATGCAACCTTCCATCAGCGGCGGCAAACTAACACAGATGTCTCGGTCTGCAACATTTACAGATAACCCAGATCTCTTTCTGCCTCCTCCCTCCATCTTTCATTTCCCTATCCCATGTTTCCTCTTCTTCTGCTTGCTCCGACCCGACGGAATGAGGGTCTTATGAAGATAAATGACACCTCTCAGCCTCCTTACCCTGACTCCCATCTGCTTCCTTCGCAGCTGCGGAGGGGAATTCCCCTGAATTTCTCCCATTCCTTACGAGTGTCTCGCCTGACAGGTTCACAGCATCATTTTTTTTGTCCACAAGGAACAGTGAAGAAAGGGCCTACACACGGTTGGCTGGAGTAGCAGAAGATATTAGGCAGCCATGATAGCGATTCAGAAGCTCGAGGCTCATCACATTTCAATTACAGAGGAAATGAAGTGAAAATCTGAAGAGGCTATTTGTTAATCAAGGTTACTGAATATTCCCCTGGCTCTTCACCTCTGATATGAATTCAGTTCAAATCAGATACAATATATTATTCTTTGATACTGATATATTATTAAATAAAGCGCTTCAAGGATTAGTTTGACATTTTGGGAAATACAATTTTGCTTTTATTTGAGGGAGAGAAGATTGATACCACCCTCACATTTGTATGGAAAATACTGGGCTACAACCAGCAGCTGGTTAGCTTGGCACAAACACTGGAAACGGGGAAACAGCTGGCTCAGCTCAGTCCAATCCACTAAAGTTAGGAACGATACAAGATGAATAAAGCCCTGTTTGTCATCTTTGCTGCATCTTGATTGTCCAGGAGGGAAAACTGAGAGATTCAACTCTTCATTGTTTGGGAGACCAGCCTGTTCTCATTCCCAGGGCGATACCGAGGCTTTGTCACAGCTGTCTGTGTTCGGCGGCGCCGCACATGGCGCTCTTTAGCGGTGGTGTGAAACGCACCAGGTGTTCCATTAACTGTAATGTGAATGTAAATGTAAAGCGCCCTGTAATATTGTCTTGAAAGGTGCTGTATAAATAAAATTAAGGTCATGTTTTCAGTTTGGTTTGTTGGTTTGTTTGTGTCTGATTTTCATGGAACTTGCTGAAAGTATGGAGCATCGGTCAAGGAAGAAACCATTACATTTTGGAGTGGAGCTGAATCACAGGGGGATACAAACAGTATTATTTCGAGTTCCCTTCCAATTATTCTTATTATTACTAATAACATTAACAAAGGCTCAGTTCTATTCAAGTGTCCCAGTAAATCATCACAGTGTGACATAGCCAGCATAATTCCAGAACCATAAACTGAAACAGCTTCATCATTAAGGCTATTCACACCTAAAATAAATTCTGTGAAAAAGGCCGACTGAATTATGTATGCGGGGCGATCTAAAAAATGGCATTTTTAGCCTTGGTTGTTTCTGTATTGAAAAAATCTTTCAAATTTACAAGTTGCACTATAAGACAAAAAAAAAAAAAAAAAAAAATGCGATGTTACTTCAATTCCTCTTTCCACATATTGAGAATGTAGGGCATGAATAAATCAAAGAATGGGCAAACTCTTGTCAAGTCTGCGGCCATGAGTGCTTGTGTGCATGGGAGGATACGTAGGCGAATATATGAGACGAAGAGGGAATGTTTAATTTAAAATGACAACAGAAAACAGCCTCAGAGGAAAACAGTCTATTCAACTCACTCGGGCACCTTGAGCTACTTACAGAGGCAGCAACCCTGAAGCCCAAAAATGTATCAAGGACGTGGCTCAGCTGTCTTTTCGCTCACCAAAGACTGATGATACATTCAGAGTCTCCACTTTTTACAATGAAGCAATATTTTATGGATAGTTTCTACAACATATGTCACACAGTGAGCTACTGCTGGGACAGCGTGATCAGGTGTGGGAGTGGGTTTATCAGTGGGTTCAGCTAACAGAGCACCCTCTCTTTGTCTCACACAATAATCAGAAGTTAATCCAACACCTAGGGTTACCGATCACTGGAAACAAAAGTAAAACACTACTGGAGCAAGGGCAGAAATGCTAAACACTAGGAGTGAGGGTGAGATAACAGGAAAACAGAATTCAGCAGCGACAAACAGGAGCAAATCAGCTGGGCTGGTATATATAGTGACTGACTAATGAGGAAGTGGGAACAGGGGAGCAGGAGGTCAGGTGACTACAGGGCTAACGAGGGACAGGTGAGACTAATCAGGGTGGGGCAGATCATCAAAACTGGCGGGAAAACACACAAAGGCAGGCAGTGAAATGATTTGAAATGAGAGGAGAGGTGAGTAACAAAATAAAACAGGAAACAGACAACAAGCCCAATCCCAGCACCAGGACAGATGATAATTTGGCTGTAGCCTCACCCATCAGGGACGCTACAGGTCTGATCACACCAGGATTCAACATGTTCTCATCCCAACTCACACCATGCTCCTGATTAGACAATAAAACCATATAGTTAGGTTTAGGAAAGAAAACATGGTTGATCTTAAAATGCTGTTTTTACAGTGAGCTGTTTTACAGTAAGCTGATTGTATGGTGAAAGTGAATATAAATGCACGGGCCAAGAAGAGTGTCTCCCGGATGAAAGCCTTGTGCTTGTTGGACCCATCCATTTCCCCTTCTGTCTGCCCGGTGTGTCTTAAAACTACCTCACCACACCACCTTGTCGGAGCGTGTACTGTTGCTGCAGATGGATTTAATTACAGTCAATGAAACGCCTGGTGTGCTTCATACCGGCGCTAAGGGGTGCCTTGCATGGTGGTACCTTAAAAAGCCTTGGTATTTGATGCCCTGAGAATGAGAACGGTTTGCAGGATTTGATGGCGATATTTCATGGTAATTTCAATGGAATTAGTGGATCCGCTTGAGGAAGAGAAATTAATGTGCGCAAATGCTCTGTGTCGATTTTTGATGAACGTTGACATACAAATTTGTGCCTTTGAAACAATAGCAAGCTCTCTTGACGGTGCTGAAGGATAATGAGAGCAGGTGAGTCCAAGATACAGGAAACTATTGCAGTGTATTAGCTGTTTCGCCATTCACTTTTTGTATAACCTCCTCTGTCACCTCTTAAGGATGCTATTAATAACATCGATAATATTCAGCCACTAGATGCACATTGCATTTACTTCACAACAAGTCGGGCACTTACCATCAGTCTCAGCCATTTATCCGCTTTTTCCACAATAACTGATGACCCAGATTTACCATGTCATACCAGCATTGTTTTACTATTGGCTCACATTGGCTTACTAAAGGCTCGGTGGATGTATTATTTTTTTAAAAATATTCATCTGCATAAAAATGTTGTCAATAAGACCTTTAAATAAGCTATGTGAAGTTATTGTCCCATTAGCCACCAAACTAAGCTAATGAGAAGCTCTATTGAGACTAGAGGCCATCTAGAAGAGCAGGCGAGAACTAGGCTAGGCTAGGCTATAAGTATTGTGTGTTATGCCGCTGTCAGCTGTAATTACCCAGATAAATATTCAGCTTACACTCACCAATCACTGCCTGCCATTATGAATCTGAAGTATTCAGGATCATGTCTCTTCACCACACTCGTTGAGCTCTAACTGGCGCAGAGTTGTCTCCAACATCACTCCCAACTCATTTCAAAAAATGGCTTGGGAACCAAAGGATTGCAGGTTCAAGTCCCAACATGGCCCAAGTACCGAGTGTGAATTGGTAGCTGGAGAGGTGCCAGTTTGCCTCTTGGGCACTGCTGAGGTGCCCTTGAGCAAGGTCAACAATAGCTCAAGCTCGGAGCATGTGTAGGTCGTGTTTGTGCATATTGGGCCTGTGTGTACTGTATAAAAAATAACAACAGAGTGGAAAAATTGAATTTCCTCTCAAGGGACAAATAAAAAGCACCTTCTTCTTTTTACATTTTATGATACTGCATCCAGGAACATTAGCTACGTTTGTCAAAGGGAGAATCTTCAAGGGACCCCTTTGAAAATGGCCATGCGTAAATTTGGAGTGATATTTCGTGCTTTTCCTGAATATCGTAAGCTATATCACTTTCATGTGATACCAGTATCTTCACTCTAGCTTCAAACCTGAGCCTGCTACAACCTCTGAAAATCAGAATAGTGGCCATAAGATTTTTAAGAGGTTAATCTAACCATTTGGCAGAACCTCTACGGCCCATCAGTGTTTGAGAATAGCTGCTCTAAGGGTAGGTGAAATGGCAAACAGGACTTTTACTTAGGAGGCAGCTGCTCGTGTTACATGTGAAACCAAAAGTTGAGGGTTCTTATTTTAAGCCAAACTGTGATGTTTTTACGAATCCTAATCAAATGTTTTTGTTGCCTAAACCTAACTGCCACTGCTGGGCTCGAAACGTTGTACTTTTTCTAAATATAATACAGTAAAACATTTTGAATTAACCATTCTATGGTGTTGGAAGGCATTGGGAAGCAGAAATCTTTCTGGCACACACGTATTCAATGGTGGGTTCAGGCCTTGCACCAGCTGTTAGGATGTGAAAACCTGCAGATGAGAGAGGAGCGGGGGGGCAGGGGTAGCGCTCAACGAGCACATTGAGATGTGCAATATTACTTTCCTTTTACTAAAATTGAAACATGGTAGGAATGAGGACATCTGTGAATAGATTACTTTGATTTCCTTTGATGTGAAGAGCTGATGCTTAAAAGTAGTTCATAAAGTGATGATGTGCTTGGAGCGAAGTGTTTGATGAATACTTTTGTGCTTTTTGCAAAAAAGAAGAGGAAGATGTTTATAGGGAGAGTGTGTGTGTGTGTGTGTGATCATTGGGACGACAATAGGCTGAAAAGCACATTTTGTGTAGTATAATTTAACATCATGAAATGTCTGAGTAGTGTGTTTGACACAGCGTTTTTGAGCTCGCAAAAAGCAAAAGAAGAACCAGCGCTGCTCTGTTTGATCCCTGTATCTCCTCGGCCAGGCAGAGAGAGGGAAGAGGAATGTAACGCTCCTGGCAGCTCTTTGCTTTCTGTTGCTCCGTGAAATGTAGATCTGTAGGGGTGGACCAGAGGTGAATGCACACACAAGCTATAGTAATAGCTGGGTGTTGACTCAGAGAAGAAGAGCTGTGTGAGAAGGGATTCCCCCCCAGCAGCTGCCAGTCAGTTTTCCTGAGAGGACAGATGTTTCATCTGATTTCACACACCTGAAATCAGGAAAATTAATGTAGAAACTACAGCACAGCATTGTCTGACAAACACATGCTATCTTTTCTGTAATTTACTTGCATAAACATGCCATTTCTTCAAAACACGTAGGACAAACAAACCACAATGAGCACTGGATAGATAGCAATAAATCCTTATAGACTTTGTCATGCATCAAAAATGACAGAAAAAACACAATTTTCACACTGGTTGAAAACCAGGTACAACCAGCTGAAAATTTCTGGTTTCATTTCAAATCAGCATTTTTTCCTCTTAGTCACACATATTCACTGTTAAAAGCAGCTGAGTACAACCCCAGTCTGAGTCGTTGCCCACTGAAAAGCTTCACTGGAGGAGTTTGTTAATGCTGCTGATGAAGATCTACATTATCTTCTTTTAAGTTGGGGACACACCAACCCCAACATCAGAGAACTAGCGGCAAGGAAGAGTGGGAAAAATCTTCTGTTTCTCCTCTTGACTTTACTCGTTCGCTTTTCTCACCTTTGTTTCTCTTCTTGTGCACTGATTTGTTTAAGCTGAACGACCAATCAGAGTGATTTCTCTCAGTGACAAGCTCCGCCTGCTGAAACTGCAAAAAAACCTCAGACACTGGCAGACTGGAGCTGACGGCGCAGGACACACTGAAAAAACTTGGCTGAGAGATGCTCACCGATGGCCCCAAACTGTCTGATGGCCGACCGTCGGCTTGGTGTGTCAGGACCTTTAAGAAGAACGTCAAGACATTTTGTTTTATTAATTTAATCTGCATGCTTTCTATGTTATAATTACTATAATCTCTAGTTTTATCTTTATGCTATTGTTTGAGATTGTGCTATACAATTAACCTGAAACTTAATGAGGGTGTGGTAAGCAATGTTCAACTATCCCACTCAGATTTATCCTTCTTTAACTTCCAGGCTACCACTGTCATGAGAGGTTTGCCTCCATCCTAACCTCTATAAATGCATATGAGTGCAGAATCTGTAGGCAATGGGACAAGATTTTGGTATTGGAAGCTTTGTGGTTTCTGCTAAATCTGTTCGTGATCTGACTAGTATTGACCAGTCACATCTGAGTGGGCTTTGGTTGCATGTAGGTAATCTGTCTGTGTGGAGAGCAGAGGTGGAACACACTGGCCAAAATGCAATCTCTGAGCTCATCAGCTATCCTATGACAAGGATTTAGCTTATTCGTTAAAAAAAAACAAAACAATTGCATTGTTGGTTTTTAGTATGGATTTTTGTTTAAAATGGGCCAGTTGCTTGGATCTCTGTAGCCTCCCAGTATTGCTGCTTGCACTGTTGTTGGGGGCTTGTGGTCGTTTGGCACATGTGCCTGTTCGGAGCAGGCCGGTTGCTTGGCCTCAAAGAAGTACTGCTTGCAGCGTTATTGAAAACCGCTCATCGCTCACTGACTCCAGGAAAAGAAGAGTTTGGTTGTGATGTTGGTACATCCACCATTTCTACCTGATGTGGATGACATGCTGGACAGTCTACACATCACTGAAGCTCTGCCCCTGCGGCTGCACAGAGCGCTGTCATGTTTCAAATTGCACCAAAATTTAAACTGTACGTCCTTGGGTCCCCAGCAGTACAGCCTCTGACTGTGAAGTAGATTAGATGAATGGTTCTAGACATATGTGAAGCACATACAGACAGAGATGCTTTACGGTTAGATGCATCTGCATTCATATGCTGGCTACTTGTGAAACAATCCGGTTGTCTCTCAACTCCAACTCCTTTCCCACGTCTCATGTTGCTAAGTGGACTGTAAACACTCACTGATGAAGAAGAGAAAGTGTTGGCCTGGATATCTGTTTACCAAAATACTGGCCGTTGCTTTTAGAGTTTAAATCGGCGTGAGATCGATAGCTGATGAGTTCAGAGATTGCCTCCACCCCAATATCATGACGCAGAATTGACTGATGTATGTGATGCTTTTTGTTTTGCGTGTTTGTGATTTGGTTGAACCGTCCCTTTTTACATTGAGATTGTGGACATTTGTGAGCTGCTTTACACCAAAAAACACCCTAAACTCTATGCTGAAGTAATTAAAACGTAAAACACTAATCCAAAGCAAAGAAAAACAACTAAACCTGTCATGTATCTAACCTCAGTAATAAATTAGCAGCACTGCGACAGGGGCCAATTACACAATTAATAAACTCTGTGTATTGACTGAGCAATATGCTGCTGAGACTAACAGCAGACTTCTATGCTGTCGGTGTTTTTGTAAACAGAGACGCTGACATTTGACCTGTACACGGTCCAACATCTCGATCTAGAATCTTAGAGACGGCTGGTTGCCATGGATGCATGTGACTCCCATGCAACTGAAACACATTATTACAGGTCGTATTTGTGTGCCCTCATGCAACTACTATGTTTTTTTATATGGTGATATATGGCAGTGTGTTGAACAGTAATGGCTTTGAAAACCATTAGGAGCATTCAGTGTGTTGTTGGAGATAAACTGCATGTTGACACACAGCGGCGATGGCATGTTGTTTTCTGTTTTGATCCTGTAATATTCACCTGCTGATGAATTCTGTCTCACTGAGTGATGATGGGTGACATTTTAGAAATTATTTTAGGTATCACATCACAGAGTGCTAAAAGGGGAAATTCTTCCATCAACAAACAGGAGAAATTTTTGATTATATTTTTGAAGCAGGTTTATATGTTACTTGTTTGTGCAATTTGTTTTTTTCAGAGGACCTTGACTGTTTCTGACACAGAGATATTTAATGTGAATTCAGATTACATTTACAAAATATTTTTCATAGTGATCATCAGTGTTGTTCCAACCTTTACATCTTTGTGAAGGAAATATTAAATTCTGTCTGACCCGAGCCTCGGTATGCTTTTATTTGTTCTTGAGAGCTAGCATAAAAAGTTAAACAAATATGTTTCCTCTCTGAGTAGACTGCCTCCACAAATAATCCCTCCGTTCCCAAAGTGTTTAAAGGATTAATTATTTTGATTTCAGAGAGGAGAAATTAAATGCTTCTTTAATGGAGCAGCTGCTCTTTTGGTTTTATCAACCAATTATTATGTAATATTCACAGTAATAATCATAAATAAATTTATTGTCTTGGTTGAGCTACATTTTCATATTTTATGATATTTCTTTGTGGTTGTTTACCATGCATTTTGCTCTCAATTAACATATGAATGCCTCTGTTTGAGTGTTGTGAACAGTGGGCAATCTCTGGGTCTGAAAAGTGAAGCCAACGCTGAAATGCCTTAAACATCAGAGGGTGCAGGGGGCGACTCCTCTGGTTGCAAAAATAAGTCTGATTGTATAGAAGTCTATGAGAAAATGAGCCTACTTCTGACTTGATTTATTACCTCAGTAAACATTGTAAACATGAGTTTATGGTCTCAACTGCTAGTTTCAAGTCTTCAGGACAACATGATGTTAATTAGTAAATTATGGTCCCATTTAGATTAAAATAGACCATAAAGCAGGGGATGCTTTAGGGTGTGGCTACCTTGTGATTGACAGGTCACTACCACGGTGTGTGAGGGACTGGATAACAGGCTGGACTCAAACGCACGACAAGGAGAGCAGATCAAAGTTCACAATAATCTTTAATAAACAAGCAAATGGTCAGTACACAAAAGATCAGTCCAACAGGCTAACAAATCCAAATCGCTAGGCAAAGGCAGGTAGTCAAAAAACGAGCAGATAATCAAAAACACGAGGAGTCTAGATCACTGGGAAAAAGAACGCAAGGACGCTTGCACTCTGATAGATACAAAGACGAACTGGCACAGAAGGGAAGGGGAGCACAGCTTAAATACTAAAGAGGGGAGTGACTAACTATGAACAGGTGAACACAATCAGGGCGGGGAGACGATCAGACGCAGGTGAGGGTAGTTGGAAAGTAGGTCAGGGAATCTCATTCATTCATAACACGGAAGAACAGGAGGGCAGGAAGTGACATGCTCTGAAACGAGAGGGAGAGTTAGTTTTCAAAGTAAAACAGGAAATGGACAACATTCACAACCACAAGGACAAAAAAGTAACTTAACCATCTCGGGGCGTGACACGGTGTGGTCCAGTCTGGGTGTTGTCTGTGTTTTCGTCTTACAACTTTAACCCTTTCAAAACAGCAGTTCACAAATCAATATCAAGGGGACAACATCCACTTCTTACATGCAGTCTATAGTTCAGACTGGGATGGGCTGAATTAGGTTTGTGGCATATTTAACACACTGACTGTGTTAGAGGGTATATTTATGAAATGTCAACATTACAGATGTCATGCATGCAGTCCATATACATAATCGTCTCTTTGTAATATTGTTTTCATGAGAAACTACGCTCTCATTCATTCTCTCTCTCTCGCTGGCTTCTACACGATCACCTGAATAAAGGCGTTAACTCTTTCAGCTAAACCAATCAGATTTTGCCATGATCTCCCTGAACCAATCACGTTGTTGCTGTTAAACTTTAAAACTGTTCTCTCTGCTGCTGTCATTTCAGGGAAAATGGATGTGACCCTCCTCCACCCCTTTAACCTCCATCACCCAGGAAGTCCTGCTCCACATCCCATCATCCAACTCTCCTCACCACCACCAGTGTCCAGACTCCATCGGGGGAATATTTATTGTAATGTCTTCGTCACACTTTACCTGTCTTGTTGGACTTTTTTTTCCTGTAAGCAGCTGGCACAGTTGAGAAATGAAAGTTTAGATTTGCTGGACTTGATTTTTGGTTTTCTGCTACTGTGTTTGGAGACAGCTGGGTTGCGTTTTCCTGGCAGAAAGTCAGGCCCAGAGTGGCTGTGGTTTCCATTGTTGCTCTGCTTGTGTCAGTGTATTTTTTCTGCTGACATTATCCTCTTGCAAAGTCATCAAGTGTTAGTAGCTGCCTGGATTGTATGCTACGTAAAACCTCTCCCTTCAAGTGAATGACTACAGTACAGCTGTGTGCCAAATCCTGCAGAAACTCCAGTGTGTAACTCAGCTTCCTCAAAGCACAAGCATCCATAAAAATCACATGCTGTGTTTGCTCTAGCTTATAAGCGTTCATACTAGACAATACAATAGTTTTACTAGCATACTAAAAACTATGCTACACTTCTATAGTCGCTTCTGTATTAGTGCACTGTTAGGATTTACAAATTTAATTAATATATGTATTTTTCATTTTTTCCATGTATTTTTATTTTTTCTGAAAAAATACCCTATCCAGGGACAAAGTCTGCAAATTAGCTATGGCTAGAAGTCCTATATACATTGCATCGGTTCCACTTTAATTAAGTGTAACAATGCCTACATGTATTGTCACTGTTGAATAAATGAATGAATGAATGAATATTTTTTTTAAACTTCTGAATAAAGCAATAAAAATAAATATTTAAGAAATAGGAATGTTTTTGTAAAGGTTTCATGTCTTATTATTATCAAATAATTAAATAATTCCATAATTTCATTCAGCTTTTTTATAGAGGATGCATTTTCTCATTACTTCTTTGATTTCCTTTTCCCTTTTCATGATATTATTTGAGGTTTTCATGATGTTTAATGTACGTATGCATGCATGTATGCATGTTTTATGTAGTTCCTGAAAAAGGCCCCAGTGTAAATTCAGCAATATTTATTGTTTATATGCACAAACAGCACACTGCAGTTCATTTGATGAGTAGAGTGAAAACAGACTAAAACATGTAAAGTCAGGGTAAATTACAGTCAGCTCAGTGTGAATCTAAATGTAAATTACACATTTTTTTTTTAGGTTTAAGAAGATGCTGAATTTATACACAAGTTTTGTTGCCTGTCAAAAATCCAGTATTTACCTCATACTAAGACACAGGGTTTTTGGATACCAAGTACCAGTCAACCAAATAAAAATTTTACATTATTCTGTAGTGTAATATTTAATTTCTTCTCTAGACATTTCAGTTCACAGTTTTCTTCAGTGATAGTGATGCCATTTTAATTTACCAGATATAATATGCTGAATCTCTCAGATGCAGATGAAGTGGAGTTTGTCCAGGCAGTTCCAGTTGTCCCACAGTCCATGTTTGTTTAAAGCTCCACAGCGTTTCCGTATTGGACACAAGCGGTCCCGATCTCCATCCTGAGACCAGGCCTCGTACTTCAGAGGGTTGCTGTTCATCCACAGCCAGCGGTCCTCCAGGTAGCGCAGGCCGATCCACACCCGACTGGTGCCGTTGACTCTCTGGATCACTTTCTGGGCCAGTAGGCGCTCGGTCTCAGAGACCAGGCTGGTGAGGGTAGTGTGGTGATCTCTGCAGTGCTCCAGAGCCTCCTCCCAGGACTTGCTCTCCTCTACTATGTTAATATCAATACAGTAAAAAGGCCTGGTGTTTCTGCCATCATCATCATTCCATTTTCCATCAGACTTGATGTGTCCATAGTGCTCATTGTCATCAAAATTATCCGGTTGTCCATAATTCCAGTTTTCGAATGTAATGTCTCCCCCTCCGGACCACTTCCAGACAGTGATGTTGTTGGGATCTCGTTGGAGACCGATCCATCCTTCAGAACTCATTGCACCTGTAGCTTTCAGGAGTCGGTGTAGATCATCCTGACTACTAATAGAGGAAAGATCAGTGTGATGCTGTCTACAGTAAGTCTGAGCATCAAGCCATTTCATATACTTATTAACAAAAATATGTTTTCCTACGTCTCCCTCAACAGCTGCGTAAAGAAAAAGTAAAAAGATGGTTGTCTCCATGGTTGTTGGTCTATTTTCTTTGGCTGTATCACTTAAGGCTCATATCACTTCAATGTCAGGGTTATAAAGGATATGATGACTTTGCATGACTTTGTTTAACAACCAAAACATCTTCATGGTAGACTTAACAACCAAAGAGAAAAAACAAATGACTTCCACAAACACATAAACAACATTCAGCAGGATAGCTAAGTAAACCCGAGGCTGCATTGGAGCTTATTTGTTGACACAGGCGGGAGTGTTATCATGGAGTGATGTGATCCATATAAAGAAGAAGCAGTGTCCTGCTCATTATCACCTGCTTGTAAAAGGAATACTTTCTGACAATACATTTTTTTTGCAGCGACAATCATAAAAACAGATGTCATAAATTACATTGCACCGCAGCCATTTGTTTGACACTACCTTATTTTCAAACTACCACTTCACATTCGCTTTTTTATGAAACATATTACAGTTTTGATTTGAATGAAATTACTACTTCAAGCTAAGTTAACAAGAATGAAAAGGTTTGAACCAATATCTAACTTTAGCAAACATAAATAAAAACATTTTTCAGAAGTTGGTGCTGCACAGGACTCACAATTAATACTTTGTGATGCTGCAGCCTGGTGATATGCTGCTGTTGGTTTTATGGTCTGAAGGCTCCACTGCTGAGACCTCTACAGCCAAACACTAAATTCACCCCCCAAAAAAATCCTCAACTCATAATATGTTTTTTATTTTCTACCAAATACCAAAGAAACATATTCAGCTGGAAGCACATTTGACTTTATAAAGTCAGTATAGGAAACAGCTGCTTACACATCCAGACACACAGCAACATTATTATTCATTTGAAGTCATGATGGATCCTGATGAAGTCCTGATGGAGATACATATCACTCACATGCTGAATTTATTGTGCCCTCAAATAAGTCAATGTAGACACGTGGCAGGCGCGCTCAAATTGGGAGCGACGCTCTTTCATTCCCAAATGCCTATGTTTCGCGATGGTTGCCCTGAGATAAAAACAGTTAAATGGTAAATATAGAAAATGTGGGGACAGCAGTACCTAACTTGGCTTGGGAACCGGTCACCGGTTCGCTGGTAGCTGGAGAGGTGCTAGTTTGCCTCTTGGGCACTGCCGAGGTGCCCTTGAGCAAACCCCTAACTGCTCAGGGGTGCTTGTCTTTATATACGTACTATTTGTGCATGTATGTATTTCAGGTCTGTGTGTACTGTGTAAAACATAACAGAGTGAAAAAAATGTAATTGCCCCTCAGGGGATCAATTAAGTGTATCTTCTTCTTCTTCATATATGGATAATAATTTGGACCCATGGACTGTTTTACTGGCTTCACCCTTTCCGTCCAAGAGCAACATCTGGATGAAAGGTCAGCCAAACTGACAGAGAAATTGAGCAGTAAAGCTACTGTGGGGAATTTACGGTGCTGGAAATCCATTAATTTTTGTTCTGACTTAGTTTAGTTTTGTTAATGAGGCTTACTGCTAAATTACCACAACTTCATCATCATCGTCACGGCACGCAGCTTTTGGTTGCTTAGCAACGGCAGGCATGGCAGGGGCAAATCCTCTCAAGCACCTTGGATAAAAGGATGAAAGTGTCATGGTTGGCGTTTTCCATACGTTTTTAGATGCTACATGTGAACGGCCCCTAGATGGAGCCAAGCAGGTAGCGCACAGCTGCTTTCTGCTGGAAACAACGCTGATGAGAGCATTGGGAGTGAACCAGAAACCTGTTGCAGGCCATAAAACCAAAGCAATGACCCAACAGTCGCTAAAAGGGAAATCACGAAAAAGCTTTCAGTGCTTGTTCTCAGTGCCCTCCAACTCACAAACTGTGAAATTAGACGACCAAGTCAATATACAAGAGATTTGGCGGTCCTTCTTATGTCACATGCAGGCCATTAGAATATACAGTATACCGCACCATCTCCAGAGTATCTCCACCTATGACTTACCTTTTTCTATGAAGTACCTTTGCAAAGGTGGATTATACTGTATTTTTCTTGTAAGCCAGTCAGAGCAGACTGGGCTTTTTCAGGAGGGGGTTTTAAAGAGACAGGTGTTAAAACGGTGAATACAGGTATATTCAGATAGACAGTCTGAGAAAAATAATGTGTTTTTTGAACATCACAACGTGCTCTAGTAGAAACCCAAAATACAAGTAAATGAGCATATGTCCCCTTTAAAAAGAGTGGCTTCATCATATGAGTGACCCCTTTCATGGACAGGTAGTCGCGTGCTCAGTTAATATAAAAATATTGATTAGTGCAGCGTTAAAGTCCTTACAGTTATGACCAGCTTGGAGTGCTTGGTGACATATGTCTGTATGTAATGAAGTGCAAAATGATGTAGTGAGGGCAGGTTATGAATTGAATTAAATATGAATGAAACAAGTTTAAGGCAACAAATGGTCTTAAAATACCCTGCCAGAGTAGCGGTCGGAGCTGCTCCTGCAGCTTCAATCAGCACACAGATCAGTGTGTTGGCGTATGTCATGAGATTAGTGTCAGTGTTTTGGCATGCATCAGTACCTACACTCTCATACCCGCACTGAAACAAAGGAAGTGAGGCGATTCAGTCAACTCAGGCCATGTCTACAGAGGGAACACTAGTGGCTCTACAGAACCAGCCTCTTTGTACTCACGGCTGTGACACGACACAATATTCGACTATGTGAACAATTGTGCCCAGCAGTAATTTGATTCAGCGCTGCTTCTGCTGCAGCTGAAGGACACATCATCCTTTTGGAAATGGCAAGAGATAAAATCTTGCGCTCTTTATTTTATATGACTGAGTGTATCAAAGTGTTGTTGTTTCACTAAGATTTTCTGCTCTGCTTTTTTTGGCCTCTGTGTTCACAAGATATTACATGCATGAATATGCATGAAAAGAATCTGTGGGCCTATAATACATTTTATTATGAATAGAGCTGTCAATCGATTTAAATCAATTCATTAATCACATGATTGTCCATAGTTAATTACAATAATCAGAATTTTTATTTGTTCAAAATGTACCTTAAAAGGTAGATTTGTCAAGTATTTAATACCCTTATAGCATGGGTGGGGCCAAATATGCTGCCTTATGCAAATTAACAACACAAAACAATGACAAATATTGTCCAGAAACCCTCACAGGTTCTGCATTTAGCATAAAAAATATGCTCAAATCATAACATGGCAAACTCAATCCCAACAGACAACAACAGCTGTCAGTGTGTCAGTGTGCTGACTTGACTATGACTTGATCCAGACTGACTGTGATTATCATAAAGTGGGCATGTCTGTAAAGGAGGAGACTGGTGGGTACCCAGAGAACCAATTTTCATTCACATATTTTGAGGTCAGAGGTCAAGGGACCTCTTGAAAATGGCCACGCCAGTTTAGAGCAACCTCCTTCCCAACAAGCTTGTATGACTCGGTCAGTACGAATGGATTTGAAGAAGAAGAAGAAGAAGATATTCCTTTATTAGTCCCACAGTGGGAAATTCCATTTTACACTCTGTTGTTCACACAGTACATATACATGCGTCAATGAGAGATGTCAGAGTGAGGGGGCTGCTCCTGACAAGCGCCCAGAGCAGTTGGGGGTTTGGTGCCTTGCTCAGGGGCACCTCGGCAGTGCCCAAGGGGTAAACTGGCACCTCTCCAGCAACCAGTGGTCTTGGTCCATGGGGGACTTGAACCGGCGTCCTCCGCGTCCTAACCCAAGTCCTACGACTGAGCTACTCCGCCCCACTACAAACTAAAAATTACAAGTTGCATTGATGCTTTTAATAGATTTGTGGCGTTAAAACAAATTTTACAGTAACATTAACACATTCATTTTGACAGCCCTCATTATGAAGCAAAGTGTCCTGCACTTGTCCTATTTTCCATCTGAAGATACTTCATGTAAAACTGAGATAAAAAGTAACTGGAACAGTGAAAAAATAGGACCTGAAATATAAAGAAATGGAAGTTCACATGTTAAAAGTTATAAGTTAAATACACAAAGTTATAAGTTAAATACACATTTAATAGTGTCCAAAGATTTTCACTAAATTATTACACAAGTCACATGATCAACAGGAAGTAGCATCATTCAAATCTCCTGCAGTCAATTAGAAGAACAAAAGCAAGTCCTCTCATCCCATTTTCTGAGAACGTCAGTCTCATGATACGTGTCCACAGGGGCGTGTTTTTATCACGAGGGATCGTCTCTCTTTTCCCAGCATTGGACACTTGATGGGCTGCCACTGGACACAAAGCACTCGGCACCTGATTGGACGAAGGCTTTCCCTTGTGAACTGCTGCTCCCATGCCGCTTTTAAACCGGAGCCAACGCGGTGGCTTTCTATTCTTATATCACGAAAATAGTTCACTGAAACGCATTTCTGAAAACATTTTATGTGGGAAATAAGCCACGCTTATGCTACTTTTTTTTTGTTTAATGTCTTTTGATAAACCACTTTGAGGTGCTAAATATTCTCATGTTATTAGCATTGATGTCACTGCACCACATTTCATGTATTTGTGTGCAAAAATCTCTCTACTTTATGAACCATCTTTCATTTAGAAAATACATGTAAAAAACAAATAACATAGCCTGAGATTAACCATTATGTTTTGAATAGTCAAACATGTGTGATAGTGGATAAAGTGCTGAAAAAAAGTTTGATTTTGAAGAGTTACAACATGCAAATTTGGCAGAATGGCTCTATATCATTCCTCACCATTCAGGTGGAACTGGTTTAAATGTTGGCCATAAAGTTCATCATTCGTTCAAAATATAATTACTACACACTGAGCTTCCTTAAACTGCCTTTACACTGTCTCTCAGTTTAATCCATTGGTTTTAAATGTCCACCGACACCAGTGTCATAAATATAGTCCACAGTATGAAGAAACCACTGCAGTCTTGGTCTATTAATATGACAAGTAAATCACATGGGTAGTATAAGCACTGGAGAGGTCCAGATTTACTAGCAAGCCAGTGCCCTGAACAAGAAATTGATGTTCTCCTGCTCACCGGAAAATAATTATGAATTATGTCTCATGTTGAGGAAACTCAAATAAAACAGGGAAAAAGACATTCTGCACTCTGAATGGAAATTATCAATATAAGATAAATAATTGTGATCTGGCAGATGTGGGAAACATATCTTCAGGGAATGAACACAAAATAGATCAAGGATGTTAAAATGACTGACATCTGTGATGTTTTCACACACATTGCAGCAGTATTACAGTATGTTAAATCACTACTGCCCATGTAATATAGATAAATGCACTTTCCTCCATTTATTATTCAGTTACATACAGTATGTGAAGGGTGGAAGGTGATAAAACAGCAGTTTCTTTAAGTCTGATCAGTTCAGTAATAATCCATAATGAATGCCGCTGACGACGTTCTGCTCCCATGTGCCACTGATTCATAGAAATGGAGGTCAAAAGGGATGAAAGCTGTTGTGTAAATTAGGCGCTCCGAGTTTGAGGATCTGAAGCTTGAGTCTTCCTCTGCTCCACTCTCATTACTGAGCGCCTTACCAATAATTTAATTACGCTAACTGGGTTTTATAGGTGAAATAGTAATTGCACTGAACATTTTTCTGTCGTCTGTTTGGACGTGAGTTGTGTTTCGGTTGAAGTGAAAAGGCCAGTAAATGAACGGTGAGTTTTACCTGCTGTTTCTGTTTGCACTTCGCCTCCTCCCCAGTGTGGCACAGAAAAGATAATAACCGAGAGGCAGGTGAGTGTGTGCGCTCATTGTGTATGTTTATTTATGAGCATATGTGTGTGTGTGTGTGTGTGTGTGAGTGTGTGTGTTTAAAGCGTGAGGAGGTCTGACTGCCCTCTGGCCTCTGGGCCGACTGCATTATTCAGAATAGAGATAAGAGGCTGCACACTCTGGACCTTTCTGATACTGCTTAACCTCAGCGTGGTTATACAGTAAACACACATGCACGCACACATGCATGCACACACACACCCTCCACAGAGGCCATCTTTTTCAGCCTACCGAATAACCTTGAAAGGTAAAACATTGCATGAAGGACAGAAGAACCCACAAGGATGCAGACTCTGGATGCTTTCCTCTTAAAGCGTACAGCTAACCCTACAGCCGGTAATGATGAGCCAAAAATATTTTACAGGAGAACTCATTTTAGAGAAGAGCCAAACCTAGAGAGCATGCAGTAACTGATGCTATAATAACTTAAGCAAATGGGCAGATATGCAAATACACAACAACAACACTATGCACAGTCCAGAGCTGCTCTACAGTAGTTGTTTATTACTTTGTAAGGAGAGTTTTTATGTAATATTGCTGACTAATAATGCAATAACTCTTCGGAAGCTCAGTTAATGCATTTTTAATCAACATTGCTACATCATTTTGTCACATATATGTATTATCACAACCCTAAATAACACTGTCAGGGCAAATGTGATGTTGTGACACAATTTATTACATAAATAGGAGTTTTAAAGCCACTGGGAGAATTAGAGGCCAACACTAGTTACAGTAAAATAGATGACTGTAATGGGGACTATATGTGCATGCGTATTTGTGGGATTAAAAAATGAGTCGGTCTGTTAACGTCTGTGTTGATATTCACCTTTTCCCAGCTCCATGCTTTATTTCTGACACATCCTTGGCACATCGTCTTTGTGGTTCAAGGACTTATATAAACCAAAAAATCCACACAGATGATACAGAAAGATCACAATGTAAAGGCAGAGTCGGCTTTATCCCTTTTGGTATTCAAGGCAAAATTCAGTTTTGGAGGCCCCAAATCTGGGGTTCGATCCACCAGAACCCTAACCCTAGCCCTGAAAACTCTAACACACATCGGACATCACAATAGTCAACACAAAATTTAAGATTTATATTTTCTTTTATTCATTATAATATAGATAAACAATCGGTCCCTAATATTGTTGGCTTAAAAATGGTTAGTCAATTTCATGACAGTTTACACTTTAATTAAGAAATAAGTGTGGCTGGGCAGATTTAAACGTGTAAGAAAGAGAGGTGAAAGGTGTATTTCTTTCTTTCTTTATTCATTAGTTCATATGTTACCTCAATGCAGAAAATGAAGGGCACCCACCAGCATTTATTATTATTATTATTATTTTCTAGAGGGTGACCAGTGCCTCTCAGAAGGTGGCACCCTATGCGACCACCTAAATGACCTATGCTTTAGCGGATGTAACAGAACAGTGATGCTGTCTAGCTCGAATCTCCATCATTTATCTAAACAAAATATTAAACAAATATGTTAAAAGATGCAGCTGATTTAACACTCATCATGAAGGTGAAACATCATTTTTAACAAGAAAGATTGGAGGAGGCACACAATTTCCTGGGATTTACTTGTTCATTTTGCAGTACATAATGGTGTAGTATCTAATAACAAGAACATATAAACAACACAACGAACAACATCGCTGGGTGTTCCTCTCTCTGGGAGGCTCAGGTTGTTTGGCATTGACTCCAAGTCTCGCCGTTACTCTGGCCGGGGTCATAATGTGGATAATTGCAGGTCTGGTGGAAGGTCAAGTGACTTCTCTGCCCCAAGGAAAGTTTCCCTGGAGGTCAGATAAACCTCACCTAATTAACAGGCAACCCCCCCCCCCCCCCCCCCCACACACACACACACACACACACACACACACACACAGAGGACCCTGTATAAGCAGCCCTGAGGAGCATCATTAGGCCCAATCAAAGCAAGTGATTAGCCTCAGACTGAGGCCACAGAGTAAGACAGAGAGAGACTTTAAAGGGTGACTCGTACATAAATAGGACTAATGAGCACAACAGAACACAAGCAAACAGCAAACACTGAAAAACCTTTGTCAGCCTCAAGGTGTGCCCTCTGTCTACCACCTAGCTGTGCAGTATCTGCTGGTTTAATCACAGCATGGTAAGAGAGAATAGTTCAAGAACATGGGTGCATCCTAAATCTTTAAAATTGCATCCATGTTTCCAACATCTTGTCCTTGCATCTTAAACCTTGGCCAGACCCACCGCGTGACAGCATGTGGCGTCTGTGTTTCTTCTAGAGATTCGAGGTTTTGCCTGTTTTTGACCCGAGCTGTTCACAGCAGCAACAGACAGTGGACGTGATTGTTTGACTGCATATTGACATCATATCAGCGACATTACTACAGTTTTGATGTAGAAAATGTCAAAATTATTACTTTTAAATCAACACTTGGCTCCATGAATGACTATAGTATGAGGTTTATATTGTGGATTATTACTATTATTATCACACATTTCTTGACCTTGCTCTGTCTAAAATAAATATAAATGACATTTATAATGATATGGGCATTATGAAAGTCAGAGTCTATGTAGAAGGAACAGCAGCAGTAGCAGAAAGGTGTGAACGAGGGAATCGTGAACCACGCAGCCGTTCGGTAACGCAGCTGCCACGCGCTGTTCACGCGGCCAGTCTGGCGCAGCCGTTAGTCCCTCCCTCTGAGGATGCATGGAGAGATGCGAGGAAACCATGTGAGGAAAGAGGAAACAAAGAAGCAAGGAAATGTGTTTTCAGAGAAATAAGACATCCTTTCCTCTGAAACATCACATGAAGCGACAATCATTCCTGAACGGCTGCCAGGCAACTTTAACAGCAACTTACAGTTCACTCTTAGAAAAAAGTAGTATACTTTGAGTTATTATATGAAGAAAAACTTAATAAAGTTCAGGTATATTTCCAAAGTATACTTTATGTATAAAAATCAATGTACTAGTAGTATACTTCAAGACTTCTAGGGACTAAATTAGCCCACTTTTTAGTTTATAAAAGTATACTTTTAAGTGTAAGAACAGTAGCACAGCTAGTTTACTTCCAAGTTGTATTTCCAAGTTGAACTATTCTAAGTTACTGTTAGTTTACTATATATATATATATATATATATATATATATATATATATATATATATATATATATATATATATATATATATATATGTGTGTGTGTGTGTGTAGCCCATCTTTTAGTTAAGTAGTTTTTACTGCAAGTATACTTCTAGTACTTAGCCAGTGATTTATGTATTGCATAAGGAGACCTTTGTTATTGGACTTTATGTTTTGTGATGAAAATAATGTAATGAAAATTTTCTCGCATGCCTCCAAAACATAGCTTTACAAACAATCACTCGCTATAATAGGCTACTCTATCAAAAAGTAAGCATAAGTGAAATAAAATTTTCTCAGTACTATACTTGAGAGTATAAGCCTATAACTATACTTACACTTTTCTGTATACTTGTCAGTTTAAGCCAAGTATACTTAGACTTTAGTGTATACTTGTCAATATAAGCCAAGTGTACTTAGACTTTACTGTGTAATTGTCAGTATCAGCCAAGTATACAGAAGTATAACTTTGTTCAGCATATCGCTGATAAGTAAAGGTAAACTGAAAGAATACTCTCTTATTTGAAGTGTAAAGAAGAAGCACATTTGAATAAACTTTTTTTGGTAAGGGTGAGTGAGGAACGCCCCCCCCCCATTTCTCCTGTTTTACCACATCTGAACAAGTCACAGAAGGCGACATCGCCACACCCTCTGTGATAAAACACAAGTCTTACAGGCCCTGCCAGCGTCATCATGGCTCACATGCTAATGTCTTCATTAACATGACATGTTGTGCCCCGCTCTCTTTCCCATGAAACAGGTGATTAACTTAAATAAGGTGTGACTCCTCAATGACACAGGCCATGTTAAAGGCATCAGGCTCAGACCCCCTCTGTCTCTCAAAGGCAATGTGTTCAGTCACACAGAAATTATTGATGACGGCTTGATGAATGATACATGTAAGCCCGACTTGCATATATTATATATGTGAGAAATTCAGGACTCATCTCACTACTTCTTCCCCTTGGCTCATTTGCAATGATTAATCACACTTTGATGGATTGTGTGTAATTACCTTTGAAAATATTCATTTGCAAGGTCACAGGGTGTTAGCAATATACTAAAAGCATTAAAACTGTAATATATACAGTCCTTCACCCAATGGGAGTAGCTATCATCTGTATAATAAGCTACATAAGGTTTTATGGCGTGAAGAAATCAGAGGGGAAATGTAGCAGCAGAAAAACGCTGTTGCCGCCACATGGACACGTCTTGAAAACTGGAAAAAACTTTGAACTAAAGTGACATGAAGAGATTAAAATCTTAAAAAAACATTTTTCATTGTTGCAAAAATCTTTTCTTCCTCCTTTTATAGTCCAGGAATCATGCAGCTCGTCCACACTGCGCAGTAGCAGCAGAGGAAAATTCATAGTAAACTAAAGTAAAACACTGGCTCATGACATCTGGACGCCTTTTTGCAAAAAAAAAAAAAAAAAAAAAAAAATCCTGTGGGAGGCTGTGACATTATGTGTTCAGTGGGGACACTGCAGGAGGTATATAATCCATGTCGCCCACATGCACCTGCACACACATGACACACTGCACCATGGTTGTGAAACCCGTTGCTGAATTTGAAGGGTGACTGCAAATTTCCCTTAAGAAAGCTGTGTTGCTCCTCCACCACCTGCTCCACGCAGTCCCGTGGAGCTTTGCCAGAGACGGATAGCCCATCCACGTGTCATGATCTGTACAAAAACCTTCAGGATGTTGTCTGAGGCTTGATTCACAGGCTGTAGCTTGACTTTTAAAGCTCACTTACATTAAAGTTTAATATATCATGTGGGAAATAGATTTTAAGACCATGAGCCTCTCTATGATGCCTTTGTTTTTATTCTTTCCAATTGCTGACCTTCGCTACCACTAAAAAAAGCTCACTGACGGACCCAACAATGAGGCTGTGAGGCTCATTATACACTGGAAAACACAAAGGTTAGATTAATGAAACATGGAGACACAAACTCTCTCTTTGGAATAAAGAGGCATCTGAAGAACAAACAATACAACAGTACAATGCCTGTTTTATTATTGTATACCTCTCATATAGCCTAGTTGAGCAAAACAAACATAAATGAAGTGGATTTGCATCTTCCATCTTTGGAGACAAGCTGCTGCAGAACATGCATCTCATTGTTAGGACCTTAGTTTCATCCAGTGTGGCACAAATACTGACAATAAATTAAATACAAATAAGGGAAATAATAGTTTCTGTTTTCATGTAGGTTTAGAAAAGGTAACACATCAATACTTCATATGCACACCAGCGTGTAACAAAAAGAAAAAAAATACAATAAGTGGATGTGCATAAACAATACACTATAATGAAGCTATAGCTTACTAAAAACAAAACAATGATTTTTATTTTGCCATATATACATATCCCACTGCTATAAATCACCTCCATTACGGACACCATGTGAGGATATTGCAACTTATTCTCTCAAAGTTTAAACTTATTTCATAGAAGGGGGACTGTTCTTAATGCAACCTTGATTCTTCTGGAGTGTCAGAGAAGTTCAAAGTGAAAAAACAACAACAAAACAGAACCACACCCTTTTTCTATATCATAAATCTACAATATAGAGCGCCGCACCATCTAGATTTCCATCATCCCACACAGATTCATCCCCCAGGATCACATTTTCCATGATGACACACAGACAACATCTAACCGTTTTTCCCCTTTAGGGGTCTTGGGAGGGGCTGGAGCTGATCCCAGCTGGCACTGGGCAGAGGTGGGGTTCACCCTGGACAGGTCGCCAGTCCATCTCAGGCCTGACACAGACAACCATTCACACTCACATTCACACCTACGAGCAATTTAGAGTCATCAAATAACCTAAACTGCATGTCTTTGGACTGTGGGAGGAAACCAGAGAACCTGGAGAAAACCCACGCGAACACGGGGAAAACATGCAAACTCCACACAGAAGCCGGATTCAAACCTGCGACCCTGTTGCTGTGAGGCGACAGTGCCAACCACTCACAAGGTGAAAACAATACCGGCCTCACACTGCCATAGCTGGTAACAACAGGCTCCATCTGACTGGACTTCTTCTTGGGAAGAGGCTTGAAACAAGTCTGCAGAGAGGGCCCAGGCGCCATATTCAAACAAATGACGATAGCAACGCTCACTTTATGTCCTCAACGGCAGTCATTGTGAAGCCCTCGTTTGTACACAGGAAAAGTAACAGAAGTTGTTTTGTGAAGAAATAGAAAAGGTAGTTCAGGAGAGACCACACACCTGGCTGCTGCATGAAGCCATTTTTTTTTGGTGGGGAAAGTTCCCCCCCCTAAAAATTTTTTTTTAAAATTGGAGGACCCCGGTTCAAATCCCCCATAGACCAAAACCCACTGGTTTCTGGAGAGGTGCCAGTTTTCCTCTTGGGCACTGCCGAGGTGCCCCTGAGCAAGGCACCAAACCCCCTGATTGTCTGGACCTTGTGCCCCTCCTCTACATCTCTCCTTAATTATATTCTATTACTGTGTTCTGTGAGAAAATTATAAAATTCCCCCGTTCTTTCTTTCTTTCTTTCTTTCTTATTGTTGGTTTTGCATCATAAAAATGTGGAGCCAGCTATTGTGATGTAAGAAAGATAAGGGGGAGGAGGGGGTTTGAGGTGCTGTTTGCCTCGGCTGTATTTCGTCACCAAAATTGTTATTATTCATCATCTGAACACCTGACTGTCTATGCTGAATTTCATAAGTTGGATAAGGAGGATTTCAATGTCTAACACTGTATTTTTTTGTATGATTGCCAGGCGGATATATGAATGTTTATACAAGATGGACATGAGATCCTCTGAATGTCTAAGTCACACTGAATCTAAAAATATGATGTTATCATGTCTGAGTTGTTCAGACTTGACTGAGTTATGACTCCTTGAGGGAGCACAGAGGGTTTTAATGTAATTTAATTGCTTCCATGAGCTGCTCCAACTGCTGATTATGTTGATCAGCTGCCAAAGTACAATAACAGCTCTTTTATTACTTTTAAATATTACATTTAAATTATCACATTATGTGCAGTTGCAGTATTTCATTATGCACAGTTATTACATTATGAGTTGCTGCACACCTCATGCAGTATCTTTGCCTCGTCTCTGCTGCACCCTTCCACATTTTACCACCGTTACAAACACCTAGTGATGAGGTGTCTTGATTTCTTGGCTCTAATTATTGTTGGTATTTTTTGATGTACTGTCCCACCACCAGCATATAGACAGACCTAGCCTCTCCTCCCTCCCTCAGGGAGGTGTTTGAGGGCAATTAAGACTAAAACAAACAGACTTAAGAACAATTTTTATTCAAGAGCTGTCATTGCCCTGAATGCAGCAAACACAACCAAAAACCAATAACCAATAAATTCTACTTACATATCTATTTATACATATCAAGATCTTCAGTAAGGTATATCCTTACATGTTACTCCTCCAAAGGAGTATCAGATTATATTTTCCTGAATTTCAATAAATCAATCAAGATCAATAAAGTTCCATCTTATCTTACTATCTTAAGTGCAATATACTGCAATACTTTTATTCTCCATCTCTCTCATGATGTGTAAATACCGATGCACCCCCCCGAAATTGTTGCCATTTTCATTTTGGTAGCGCTTTTTCGAACAATGGCAATAAAAAGGATTCACACACACACACACACACACACACACACACACACACACACACACACACACACACACACACACACATACCAGGAAGGGGAGTAATGAAGCTGGCTAAATGTTTTGAGCCGGGCTCTTCATCATGTCACTTAGGCGACCTTGGCTGAAGGTCAGCCCGCTGAGGAACGACTCAGACTGAACAGAAGGAGGGAGGGATGAGCGTCTACTGTGTGCACCCTTGCTGGATGGATGCGGACACAAAAAGAAAATGAAAGAAAATGAAGACTGCAAGAAAGTGAGAAAGGGATGGATGATGTGTGTTTGTGTTGGTGAAAAGAAGAGATAAAGTGTCCCCATTCCCGGTCTACGATGGGATGAGATACAAACAAAAGCATAATGAAAAAGCTCAGAGAGGGAGAATAAGAGGATAAATGAAGATGAATTTACAGAAATTGAAAGTGCGGCATGATGAAAAACAGTGACAAGAGGAGAAGAGATATGAAACCTTGGTGAGTGTGTCTGAGAAAGTGGGCTGACAGTGGAGGGTGTAGGTATCCATTAGGCATGCAAATGACTCCATGCGGCTCTAACTTCACCGATCTTTCTTTCTTCCTTTGCTGCCGAATGTTCCGCTCAACCAGAGACAGGGCGTTATTACACTCTTTTTATGGGCGCTCAAACACACTTAAATTTCATCTCAGCACCCCTGAAAAAATGATTATCAAACCCCCTGAGACTGCTGATGTTATGTATCATATTTAATTAGAAAACCCAAGAAATTCATTAGCACCAAGTACGTCATAGCTTGTCGCAAAAGAGGCTAAAGAATGTGCCAAAGTTAGGTTAACCTAAACTCTGACCTCAAGATATATGGGTGAAAATGGATTCTGTTAGGGCTCCCCTTTACAGACATGCCCACGTTATCGTATGTTGCCTTCAAATGGAGTCGTGTTTACTGTGTTTACAAAATGGGAGGTCATGTTCATGATATGCTCAAGTTTAACTTTAAGTGGCTGAGTTGCTGCTGCTAGGCAACAGTAATATTAACATTACTGTCTGAGTCTTGAAGCCACAAGGCTTCAAGACTTTAGCAAGCTAGCAAGTGGGTAACATAATAAAGGAAATGAAAAGACATAATGACAGAGGAGAAAGATGAGGTCTTTGAGAATATCAACATTTTCTGCATGAAATTACCAAGATAAACAATATACGACTAAAATTACAATATACTGTACAATATTAACTTATTATGCACCAATAAATGAACTTCCATGGGCTCCACCATTTCTCATAAAGTCAACAAACACATGACAAGTAGTGAACTCAGAGATTTCAGAAACTTTCCACTTATGAGGTTGTGAATACGACATGAGGGGGCATTCATATGGGCCAAACTCATAAACACGGTAAACACCACCCCATTTGAAGGCACCAATAATCACATGCGTTTTTTTTGCATGCAGTGCACTGGAAGGGAGACCATGCACTCACCAAACCATCTTCATATGCAGACTTTGCATTGAGATAGAGAATGTTTAAACTTTGCAGATGTTTTGCACCTGTATTACAAACCTCTTTCATTTCAAAGAGCTTCATAGCATCTTTATTTTTACATTCAGTTTGTACACGCACACACACATCCTCCTGCTTTATCATTTGAGTTTTATAGGTTATATTTATTGTGTTGTTTGCTTGAGCTGTTTTAATAGGGAACAAGACTCAGGCCTTTGACATCTCCGGTGCAATGTCTGTACTCATATTTATGACTGCCTTAGCGCTAATGTGAAGAAATAAACTTCTTTTGCCTCCAGCTTCCACCTATAAAAGACACATCAAAAACATAAATTCAGCAATAGAACCAACAAATTGTATAATAATATGGGTGTATTTTCAGCTCCAGGCTTGTAAACTACTACTTATACCTGGTTTCAGTGTTTGCACAATTAGCTCATGTCAAAATGAATCACTGGCTCCCTTTTGAGTGAAGTTGGCAGCCTGCTTTCGTTGTGCTTGCTAAATTGATGCTCTTTCCCCAAAGAATAATAATAAAAAAATCCCCTGTTATTATTGTACAATATAAGTGTCTAGTTTTATCTTCTGGACACAGAAATTTCCTTCCTCCTTCTACCTAAAGAAAAACTTTGCTCCTCAGTATGCAGAGTGCTTAATGTCGCCCTTTCACCAAACAACAATAAAACCTCTTTCAGTCCCAAACCTACATAAATTTCCCCTGATAGCCTCTGTCTCTCTCTGAACCAATAGAAGTCCATCACTTTAAAGTTCCTCTTCTTTCTCCCACTTTGTGTTTATGTTTGGGCACATTCAAAAAAGAGGAAGTATCCAGTGTGTTTTAGTCTCTATAGGGAGTATATCTGTGTATATAGCTGGGCTTGTACTGCAGTCTAGATTGGGGAAAGGATATTAAAAGGAATTGCAGCAGAGAAGGCAGCTGGAGTGTTTATTGTGGCCGGGGCAGGTCAAAGAGAGCCCTTACTAGAGAGACTGGGAAATGCGTCATAGTGGAATAAAGTGTAATTACTTTATTCCCTGAGGGGTGAGAAGAGGGGTGTTTTTATGTGTATACTATATACCCAACCACATAATATGCACTGTACCTTAAAACAGCACACATAACCTTGGATGCCATTTGTCAAGAAAACCACTCAAGGCACTATTAAGATTGTCAGCTTAGTTAAATATATTACCAGGACAGAAAGTAAACATTTATAGTAGTAGTAGAAGAAGAAGACATATTATTGATCCTTGAGGGATAATACAATTTTTCACTCATTTCTCATTTTTTTTAACACATTTCACACACACGCCTAAATTACCTGTACATACACACATTCACAAACAGGACCTCAGACACAGAGTCATACTGAAAGGGCAAACGAAACAGACGTCATAGCAGCAGTATGTGGTTATTATACACACACAGCTAAGAACCAATCAAACTGCTTGTTTTGAGCTACCCGTTTTATAACAATATTCAGTGTCCCTTGAAATTAAGCCTGCTTAGTGCAATTGTAGACAGTAGCCTGCCCTGTATGAAGAGAGGCTGAAAGTGGATGGAGGTCTGGATGGAGGTGGACATGTAGCAAAGTATGTCTTTCAAATCAGCATTAGTCTCTTTAAAAAGAAATGTAACAACAATCTTGACCTAAACTTATTTAAGTGTTTTAGCTGCCTTAACCAGTTTATCTGCCATAACCACATGGTTTACTCACTTCACCCATATCAGTATTCCAGTGTTGATGTTGGCAACTGGGTCAAGTATTTAATGAAGCGTAAACTTTTTCTAGTGTGCTCAGGCTGTAAATTCAGAGTATTTTTATCCTTAGATAACAGTGTACTGGAGGACGGTGGTGGGACACATGCAACAAAGGTCCCCGGCAAGAGTCGGACCAGAGATTTGTGGTAAGCGTCTCAACTCTCTGGCTTTATCCTACAGTTTTGAGAAATAATATGCTAACTTTTCACATCATTCCCTGTTGTGCCTTTTCCTCAGCAAGCCGTGACTTCAGAGGACATGTTGGCATTGGCTCATCTGACCCCTGTTGTCCGTGAATTATATCTCAACACGTCTTACCTCTGATGGCTAAGATGGCAGCGAGGGGACAAATGTGACCTCCAGCTTTCAAAACACACTGTAACTTAAAATCATACTGGCTGCACTGCGTATTTGAATTTAACATTGACAGCCTAATCCACAGTGGAGCTGACGGCGACTGCATATAAATAGGGGAAAATGGGGTGTGTGGGCTGCAGCAATAGATAACGCCAAAAAGACACTGAAGTCTTGTTAATTTTGTCTTGGATGTGCCATGAAATAGTTTGTACAGCTGGATAAACAAGTGGTTTACTTGTCTTGTCTGTCACACTTGCATCACTCTTTTTAAGCAGCATTTAATACGACTTACCACGAGCGGGCATTGCATCCAGTTGACAAGAGTAATATTCTATGTTGTCATTGGAATAGTTGTGCAAGACAGTGACAATCAAGAACGAGGCCACCACAGACGTCTGGGATCCCAACATGTTCCTGGACAGGTCAGTCTCCCTTGAAGTCTACGACCCTCCATCTGCCTCATTGGAGGCTCCTGTTTCTCCCAGACATCTGCTCAAAAGGAGTAAAAAGAGGACAAAGACATTCACACTGGAGGAGCAGGTGTTGGGAGTCATGGAGGCATTATCTGAGCCAAAGAGGAAGGTAATTAATACCACAGAGACTACGGGGGACACTATTGACCATCTCTGTCTCGTTGCACCAGTAAACACAAACTTGAACAACCAGTTCTTTCAGCTCTTATAGATAGATAGATAGATAGATAGATAGATAGATAGATGAACTTTATTAATCCCAAGGGAACTTATCTTTCAGTTTTGGTGGCCTACTGTGTTGTATATTCACACTCCCTATGCTACAAACTGAAAAGACCATATATATTACAGCAACACCACATACTGAAATTGCTTTGTCAAGGCCTAAAACAGGTCCAGATAAATATCAAGAACTGATAAAGCTGTGTGTGACCTCAGTCTGTTTAAAGGTAACACTGAAAGACACAAACAGGACTTTCATTTATACAGCACCTTTCTAGTCTTCCAAGCACTAAAAACACTACATGCCAGCATTCACACATTCATACACTGATGGCAGAGGCTGCCATACAATACAATACAATAATCCAGATACTCATTCACACCATTGGCACAGCCTTCGGGAGCAATTAGGGGTTAAGTGTTTTGACAAAGGACTCTTTGATATGTGGACTGGAAGAGCAAGGGAACGAACTACTGACCTGCCAATTGGTGGGCGACCTGCTATACTTCTGAGCCTCAGCTGCCACTAACACATACTGTTTTAGTAACTAAAGTAAAGCCAACATTTACTATTAATAGTCTGTGTAAACAGTTGTAGCCAGATAAACAGTGTAGATGTTGTCATATGTTGACTGAAAGTTGTCCAACAGTAATATTATGATGAGCTAAAGAGATTGTGGAGAACATTGCCGTAGATTTATCCAGCATCTGGCTCCGTCTGGCTGAGCTCATCACCTCAGTGCACAGCCCTGGCATCCTACAAAATGACATTCCCAAACGGCACTGCACTGTGAATTACATCTAGAGGGGAATATATTTACTTCCAGAAGTCCATGTAGGGAGGAGCTGGATGTGGATGGGTGTGAAATGAAGTGTTTTACGATGCTCCACTATGTACAGCTGATCTCAGCATAAACAAAAATACACATGGATGATGGCGCAAGTTGAACGGAGAGGGAGGGCAATCGTACTCGGGCACCTTGTTCGAGGGCTGTGCTCTCCGTGTGCCATTTTACTTTGTATTATTTTGCTTATTAAATATTTCCCTTAATATTTTTTGCTTTCACACAATTATGTGACAGAAGCTAAAAATGTTGCTCTCATTTGCATGGACATTGCTATCTGCTTGCTGTGTATGAATGTGTATGAATAGTGTGTTTTTGTGTGCTGTGTATTCTCATGCTGGACAGTGATGTATGTTATAAATATCTACCTCTGTCATTTTCACCCATCTGCAGCTCTCTATGCCCTCGCCTCCTGTTGAGTTACTGGGACAGATCAGAGTAATGGAAGAGAGAATGAATCCAGACACTGATCAGCTCCCCCACTGGACTTAGCAAAAACTCTACTAAACTGTACAAAATCCCATTACTCTAGTGCCTGTGGGAAAGAAGTCCAATATTTTAAATTCTTTTAAAAATGATACGGAGGGATTATTCTGTGGAGATGCTGAGTAAGTTTGCATATTATCCCTGTGCTTGTGTGGGTTTCCTTTCACCCCCGAAACATGCAAAACCTATGCTAAAACAAATATGTGGATCATAAAATCAAACCTCAGATGATGGTTATCTCTGCTAGGTGTAAGCCTATGGGGAGATCATGCGTCCGGTCATGTGTGTGTACGTCTGTCCGTGGTTAATCCTGCATACTACTGGACCCATCAGTCTGATATTTTCTGTGCTCATTATGCTCAAGGTCCTCTCATTGCTGCAGTGATTCACAATTTTTGACTGTTTTATATCACTGACTGCTGGCATCAGCAACATCTAATAGAGGCATTCCTGGCAATCAGCTAGGCTAAAAATACAAGACTTATAGTTTCTTACAGACCACATTTTGGCCTGTCGTGGCTCAACAACTGACATCCACAGGTTTGGTCGCATTCATCACATTCTCATCCCATCTCATCACATACAAACTTGTCACACCCCTTGGCGCCACTTTAGGATTAGGCAACAAAACCACAATATTTAAGATTAGGAAAGAAATACATGGATGGGCTTGTGTTTGTTGGACCCATCCACCTCCCCTCCTGCCTATCCTACGTTCCAACACTCTCTGCGTACTTTCTCAGAGCATTTGCTGTTGCTGCAGATGGATTTAATGGAACGGCCGGTGCGTTCCTTACCGGTGTTAAGGGGAGCCTTGTGCTGCGATATCGAATGCAGACGGCCATGACAAACTCTCTGTATCTGACACCCTGGGAATGAGAAAGGGCCGTTTCATTTGAATAGGACCATCTGCAGATCAATTCCATACCTGATATGTTTGAGGCTGGCACAATACGAGACAAGTAAATCCCTGTGTTTGTCTTCGCTGCCACCTTGATTGTAAGGGAAATGGGAGGGACAACTGAGAGAGAGATTCAATTCTTCGTGGATGTGTGATCCCAACTTTGAGAAATGTATTTAAGGGTGTGTGTGAACAGGTATACAGTATATGGATTTGCACGTGTGTTCAAAGATGAGAGAAAGCTAAAGAGTTTTGCTTGTACAGAGCGATGGCGCTCTCTCTCTCTCTCTGTGTCCCTGCAGGCTTAAACAGTGTGTGTGTGTGTGTGTGTGTGTGTGTGTGTGTGTGTGTGTGTGTGTGGGAGAGAGAGAGATCAGCATATCTGGCTTTGTTACTGACTTAATCAGAGGGCTGCACCCTGCAGAGAGCCACGCTGCTTCACACTCAGCATCACAGGCAGTTGCTGTGGCGATCTATCACCATGGGGACACGTTCCTGCTCTGGGGTTCTGTAATAAAATGAATCTCAACCTCCACCCTCCTCTCCCTCTTTCTCCGATTCACTCTCTTTCTTTCTTTGGAGTTCTGTAATGAAATGAATCTCTCTCTACAGGATATGGGTCAGTCCACCTCCATTTCTTCCCCCGCCCCCCGTCCCCTGCCCTCCATACAATCTGGCTCAGATGGACTGCTCCATCATTGTCACAAGGTGCCCAGATTGGGTGCCAAAGCCACTAATAAAGACGAGAAACACATTTCACTGCCTTATAAACACTTCTGCTTGGTCTGACCTTTGTTGATAGATGTGTGGTTAGATGTGTCTTTGTGTGTGCGTGTATACTGTAAATTATGTATCAGACTATAGCTTCAGATAATTTAACCCCTCTCTTTTCCCTGATGTGATAGTGGTACAGGTGTAAACGCACTCAAGATGCACTGAGGACGCACTGAGATCAGATCTTTCAGACCACATTCAGAGGTGGTCTGGGCCACATATGACCACATTCTTTTAGTGTGTGTATGTGAATATGTCCTGCACCACATTAAGGACTGCCTACTCAAATGATGTCCTGCTGGGATCTGCGGATCTCACTGTGCTCCGCTGGTGAATAGACAGGCGAGCACTCGTCTGCTTTGCAGCATGTAAACGGCCTCTTGTGCTCTACTGTATTCTGTCGGTACAACTGTATTTTATTAAAATATACCTTATCTATAGGCTACATAGTCTACAGACTATCTGACTGGGAACAGGAAGCATTACTATTATCATACTGTCAGAGATGTGTCACATCCGCCCACCTGACGGCCTGCTTGTTTGCTTTCCTGCCTGCTCTCTGAAACTCTGTATGAGCCAGTGGTACAGAGGACCCTGAGGATCACCGGTCCAATAACCTTATATTCTGAAGTTATAAAAATGATAATAAAATGCACCCGAATTCACAATATTACTCCTGACATTCCTGTAATATTACGTAACAATGTCTGCTGAATTGGCCATGTGTTTACTGTGTTTTTATTTGCATACAGAGCGGGGAAGTGAAATCAGATCACAAGTGGCCACTCAAGATGCATGTGGAGATGCATTATAATGCCAGATGTGAACAGATGTCCTTAAAGCTGTCTACTCGGGATCTGATAAATGGGAACGCATCTTAATACCAGGTCTGACCAGAGCCTCTCTGACCTTCAACTTACTGCATTTAAGGTCTGAATGAGTATAGCAGGAAAAGCAAGACACAACTTATTACTTATTGCCTTCATAATGCCAAGCTCGTCAATTCATATTAACCTGAGAGCACTGCCATGAATAAGTACTGCAATACAAGGGTGATATAATGATATTAATTAAGCTAAGATGGTGTTAGATTTTATAGTGTGGTGGTACTCATACACCAGATTTCAACGGATCTGGTAGTAGCCTGAGGATCAGTTCCCAACCACATAATGCAAAAATATTTACATAGAGATTCACTTAAGTGCCTTCACTTTTTTTTTTTTGTTTTTTTTTCAGGTCATGGACACTGAGTTATGTTCTACATTCGATAATATGACCTTTGTCATGTCTGCAAAACAAAACAAAACAAAACAAAACAAAAAAAAACAGTAAAAAAGGTTGGAAGAAGTAAAAAATCATAAAGACAAAGCATGAAAATTAAGGAAATTACTCTCAAAACCTATCCCCACTATACAGTATATCAGTATATCACACCTAAACTCTAGTATTGTGGCTCTTTAAGAGTCATACTGTAATTAAAGGTATCCTCTGCTCAACAAGTGAGGCAGAGAGAGAGCAGCAATGGTCGAACTAGCTATAGAGTGAATGAAGGGAGGGGGCGGCGTTAGTGAGAACAAGGCAGAAATGTCTTGAACACATCAAAATAAAAAGAAAAGAGGGTGTGGACCCGATATATCATTCAATCTGCATTCAAAGCTTCACATAAAGCATTTTTTGCCAGATGAGCTATACAGTGATATAGGCTACTTGAGAAAAATGCTATCTGCACAGACCTCAATAGTTTTATAAATCTGATTTATTCTTAATAGAAATAAAATATGTACTACAAAGTGAGTTTTACATAACCAGGTTAACTTCTTGCTATCCGGTTTAACCAACCCTAACAAATGCGATTTCGTTAAGCAGCCCTATGAAGGCGTTTATCAACTCGGTAAATCCACCCAGGGTTTCTCAATCTGGCTATAAGTGTGTTCTCATAAAGGGGCGGGGTTTGCAACATATGACCAATCACAGACATGCACAAGTCTACTGTCAGCAGAGCGGCAGATTTTACAAATGAAGAGCAAACTATGATATTAGACAACAAGTTAAACACACAATCCAGACAAAAATTAACACAATTGAAGCTGGACAGCTGGCAAAAGAAAAATCTGACCATGTCTGATTGCATATTTTAACAGAGATATTAATTTAACAACCTCAAATGTCATCTACATGGGGCAGTGATATTATTAAAAGCTTTTAGAGTGTAATGGATGAGTAAATTACACTTCATTATGGCCTTTGGTAATGATATGGCATGTCTGACCCTGACAGTATACCGCCAGCTCTCCCTCCTGCATTTGTCACTTTAAACTGTATTGTTTTTTTGTCTGGATAATGACTTAAACTTCTTTGTATTTGAGTAATATTATCATACAATCCGATCCACGCACCGAGAGGGTCGTATGAATTCATAATAATGATTTGTAATACAGGCCTCTGGTGTAGGTTGTATATAGATTATCATCATTGAGACTAGACAGAACAGATGATGAACCCATCTGGATTTTTTCCAGTCTGCAGTATCAGTTCAATGAGTGCCAAAGATATTTGTAAAAATACACTGACACTGATCAGCCATAACATTAGGACAGCATGGACACCCTGACCGGTCTGTGATGCACTGTGTGTTCTGACACCTTTCTATCAGAACCAGCATTAATTTTTTCAGCAAGTTGAGCTATAGTAGCTCTTCTCTTAGATCAGACAACACAAACCAGCCTTCGCTCCCCACGTGCATCAATGAGCCTCGGTCACCCATGACCCTGTTGCCGGTTCACCAGTTTTCCTTCCTTGGACCACTTTTAGTAGGTCCTGACCACTGCAGACTGGGAACATCCCACAAGAGCTGCAGTTCTGGAGATGCTCGGACCCAGTCGTCTAGCCATCGCAATCTGTCCCTTATCAAAGTCGCTCACATCCTTACATTTGCCCATTTTTTCTGCTTCCAACACATTAACTTCAAGGACAAAATGCTCACTTGCTGCCTGATATATCCAACCCACTGCCACGTGTCATTGTAATGAGATAATCACTGTTCAATTCAATTCCTCTATCAGTGGTCATAATGTTGTTAATGTTATGGCTGATTGATGTAAAGTTCATTTAATGTCCTTCTACAACACTGGGTGGCACAATGAAATGTGAGTTGTTGTCCCTTTATATTACAGAAGAGGAAAAACATTTTTTCTGATGAAGTAGAGCATGAGTTGAGGAGTCTTACAGGACATTGGACATTTAGTTAAAAGGGGCTCATTCATACACTCAGTGATTTATATTATGCACATAATTTACATCGTATACTACCTATGATTATATCCAATACCACTTACTTCTACATATCCTGGAAAATAAACATGCAAATGCAATTTCTTATTTTTCATGAAGTATTCCTAAAGAACTAATATTAATATTTATAATATATATATAATATAATATATTCAGATAATGTAAAATAAAACAAAAACAATACAAAGTAATTTCCTGTTTTAGTAATTGAAGCCCCCTGGCACACCTCAACCCTTTCCTCTAGGTAAGCGACCCCAGTAAACACCGCTGTTAAACACCAAACTCTGGCTCTGACCTCTCCGCAGCACCTTAATTGCAGGTCAACGGGGTTTTTGACTCAACAAATTACAAGTCAATCCCTATTTACTTGATTAGTCTCTCCTACATGGGCAGTGTGCCACTTGGCTCTCAGACGGTCCCGCTGCCGCGATCCAAGTGATTACAGGAAATGGAGTTTGGAAGATGAAGTCACTCTTGAACAAGTAGCGGTTAATCAGCAAACAAAGATGAGATCACAAAAAGCAGTGTTGTTTTCTATCACAGATGCTTTTGTCTGATTGGATCTTTAAAATTTGTAATTGAAATCCCAACACAAGTATCAGACAGTACTATATGTCTGAACAGGGGCTGCAAAATAGACAAAATTCTGCATAAGCAAAAATGCCTGCAACAGAGTAAACACACACATAAATAAAATATACTGTCTGACGCTATTTGTGACACTGTCAGTAAACACCTCAAGGCCATAATTAAAATACGCAGCACGTGGAATATGACAGTTAATGTTGCTGTACAACAGTTGTGTATCCAGGCTGTCAAAGCTTTGCACACTCACAGTTATACTGAAGCCACACTGGGAGTTTACTGATGTTTTTAGCCTCCATTTACCATAAAAGTGTGAATTATTCCACCCTAATAGGTGCTACAAAGCTAGAGTCAATGTGCAGGTGCTTCAGCTCAGGCTCTCATACGCTGTTCGTAGCTATACCTACAAAACGCAATGCACTGTAATTTGTATATATCTCACAAAATCTGTACAATTTGTATGTACAGTAATCAACATAATTGTGAACCAGGAATTATAAAGTGCGACAAACACCACGTGGGGAGGAGGTCAGGATGGATGGACGGGTCAAAAAACACCAGACTCGCAATCAATCAATGCGCGAGTCAAAAAACATAAACTTTCAGGAGACCGGTGTTAGTACCTCAACTGAAAACAGAAGTCAACATTGCAGACATCACAATCTTTTTCTAAACCTAAATATCTAGCTTTGTTGACTAAACCTAGCCAAACAATTCTTTTCCTGCACCTAATTAAGTAGTTTTGTTCAGTGTTGCCAAGCTACCGGGTCTATAGAAACAAGCCCAAAAGAAGCAAATCTGCCCCCAAAAAGCCCCAAAAAGCGACCTTACCTACCTACCACAGTATGAGAGAGAGAGGTAGCCACTTGATCGCTTCATATTCACTTTGATCATTTCACCAAATTGGCATGATGTGCTCATATATCACAATTACAAAAATGGCAAGCTGCCTTCAAATCGTCCCCCATTTGAGGGCAAATCCAATCTTTAAAGTCCACTCTTTTTTCCCCACTCTTTGTTACACTTTTTGCCATATTTTGCCCACTTAGTACCTGGCATTGTTAGCTAAACTCCATCAGCCTTGTGAAGATTTGTCTCAAAACAACAACAACATCACCGGTGAGTGACTATCAGTCGTCTTTATGTGGGGGAAGGAGTTGGGCGGAGGGATCGGGTTGTGTACGCATGCTGCTACAGGAAAAACTAGACTGGAATAGAGGAGAGAGACAGGAGTTAGCCCAAATTAGCATTTACACTTTAGAAACAAGACAAGAAGCAAGAAACAAGTGGATTTGGCAACTCTGGCTTTGTTGCCTAAACCTAACCAAGTTATTTCCTGTGAAGATGAAAGTTTATTTTGAAAAGATTGGAGCAGAAATTGGCACATTCATCACGTTTTGTCCGACATTCATAGGAAAACACACAGAAAATGAAGAATTCGTAGGACATCATTCAAACCGTTGTCTGAGGATACGTTGTTCAGCTTGTGAAGTTATTCCTGTAGGGTGATTGTTGATGATGTTCTTTACAGCATCTTAGTTCTCGTTGTGAGTTTAAAACTCTAATAGTTCCCATGATGAGTATAAAAGCGTTTCCTATTATTTCTTTTGTGTCTCCTGCTCTCCAGAAAGTTAAGAGCGAGTGTGGATCATTTGTGAAGGTAACGATTCATCTGACTGTGGGGATATATGCGCCTGAATGCACCAAAACAAGTTGGAGATACAATATCCATTTTTTGTGTTGGTTTTCATGAATAATTTCCACAACAGTGCAGAATATAAACAGAGCCAGAGTGAGACAGGCGGGGAGTAGTGAGAAAAAAGAGAGGCGGGAAGTAAATAAATGATCACTGAGTAAAAAGGTGAGCTATCGTATGTTATTGTCTAGTCGAAACATTATGCTTCTTGGATATTAGTTGTAAAATATAAGTTAATTTACATGTTGGATCAAATTGTAATCCCTGTCAATTAAATATGGAAGTATAATACAGCAAACTAGAAAAGGCTACATTATCTGGAAAGAGTTGTCAAGGATTAAAGGTTCTCTATATGATATTCAGAGCATTAATCTAGCATCATAAAATGTTTTATGTAAAGATATAGAGGAGTAATGTCTAGTTGAGCAGAGGTCTGCCATATGAAGAGAGTTCAACATATCCAGGGTATCGTCTCATTATCTGGCTTAACTATCCCTAACTAACAAGAGCCAGCTAAATGGTCCTACCACAGTGGTTATCAACTACATAAATCAACCCAGAGTTTCTTCACGGATAGGGCCGGGGTTACAGCATCTGACCAATCAAGCACGGACAAGCCTACTGTCAGCAGACTGGTAGAGTTTACAAAGGAAGAGCAAACGATATGATATTAGATGATATTAGACAAATACGAAGATGTTAAACACATAATCCAGGCTAAAATTAAAACAAGTGAGGCTGTCGGATGCAGGAAGGACAACTGACAAAAGAAAACAATTAAGATGTGTGAATGCAAAAATTAACAGATTTATTAATTTAATGGAATATTGAAAAGTCAGATATATTTGTCTAGACGGGGCAGTGAAATATAAATAGCTTTCAGATTATAACAGATGACTAAATTACACTTTGTGGCGTTTATGACTATTTCAGCCTATAAAATCATTTTTGCCTAGATTGTGACTTAAACTTCTTTGTCTTTGTATCATATTGTGAGCTCTGATTGGTCAGTAGGCGGTGCTTTTATATGAGTTGATTTCTGGAACACAACGTGTTCGGCATCAGTTACCATGGTGATCTACTCCGGTAAGAGGTGAACCATCATCGTAGCAATGGAAACTTTGCTAACCCCCGAATCCTGCTTCGTAGTACAGGCTTCAGGTAGACCAGGTGGGCGCTATGCAGTGTTTCCCCCCCAGGTTAATACTATTAGCTCTGTTCCTTTAGGAGGAGCCAGGATTTGTCTGAGGTTGTCAAAATTAAATTTGTACATGTAAAATCATAATAACATGCTTACTGGATAATGCATACAAAGGTCTGTATATAAAACTATTTTAAAAGATATGTTTTGTTAGTTAGTAGACCACATTCTGTTTAAACGTGGTATTTCTGGACAGTTGCAGATAAAGATAAGGCTACACTAATATTATTAGTACTAGCATTGGCTTTTATCTGACTCCTGTGATGCAAACGTTTCCAACAACTCCAGAGTGTTGTAAAGTCCAAAAAAAAGAAAAAAGAAAAAGATTGATGTAATAAGCTCCTAAATTCACAACATGCTTTAAACTATAAGAAATATCCATATTTTTATGTTTAGCTGATAAGTTATATTTATTAAAGAAAATTGATTTAATGAAAAAGTCGTTTAATACACAGAAACACCTTAATCAATTTAAGGGTTTGTTTGAGGATTTGTAAATTTTGGGTTCAGGTTGGTTTAGAATGGGAACTACTGTTCTATATGTCCAAGTATTACACTATTTATGGACTTGTTGGTCAGCTGTGTGTGTTTTTCTGTTCCTCAGGGGTTCCTCAGTCTGGGTGAACCATGTAGGCTTGCCTGGAGTTTTCTGCTTGATTTGCTTTTTCTCTGTAGACCTTTTCAAAGTAGAAACCTCAACAAAATAACAAAGGTTGAAGAACTGAGTACAGGCACAGTGAGACAAATAACTCTTGAGTCCCTTTATCATGGCAAAAAAAAAAAACAAGTTATCACAGTTTTCTACAACTTATTATTATTTCATTTCTTTGTGTTGTTCTCTTGTGGAAATATGCTCCTGTCAGCATAAGAAAGACAAGACCCAAAATCACAAATATGCTTCAGGGGGCTTTATAATCAGTACAGGATACGACACCCTCTGTCCTTTACAGTATGACTCTCTCATCTGATGTGGAAAAACTCAACCCAAAAATCCCTTTCAACAGGAAAAAATGGATGAAAGGTCAGGAGGAGCATAGGAAGGATCCCTCCTTCAGGACGGACAGACGTGCAATAGATCTCATATGTACAGAGTAGCAGCATAATGACAATACAACATAGACAATTCATATGACAAAATAAAAATGATACCTGATGATGCATACATGTGACAAAAAGGTAACGGCTGTCCTAAAATTGTAATGGATTACAGTGTTGGTAACTTTTAGGCTATATTATTCTATAGTGCCACTACAGTCAGCACACAAACAACTAAAGTAGAACTGAATATTTTAATAATGCAGTATTGCTGCTGTGTGGCTTTGCATTACATCATACAGGTATTTCTCTGCTCACTTGGGGTGACAGTGTAATCTGCATGTAATACTCCAAATCACTCCAAATACCTCACCGCGGTGCTAAATACACTCTTCTGATATCCTTTAACATCTGTTCACGCAGTCTTTACCCTCCACTCCTCTGGCCGGCTGATGATATCACAACAGAGAGGTGCCGACTAGTAAATGAGAAAAGGAAGCTAGCCGCGTTGGCACAGACAGGGAAGTCTATTTTTACCATGGTGACCTGCTCCCAGTGGTTGCCAAGACAACCACTGTGCCATTGTTTAATCACATTTACAGAGACACATTTATACCGACCCAGTGTAGACACAAGTAGGAATGACATCCATTTCTGTAAAAAGGAGGAGGACAACAAGAACAATTTTTCATGTTATCCAATAACATGTCGATGGCCAATTGTATTAGTCTTGAACCACTCAGATGTTCCCTTCCTTCGCAGTCATTTGTGCTCCAACCCTGTCCTCTACAAAAATTACATTCCCAAAACAAAAAACTTGAAAGGCCTACTTTTAATTTTACTTTTAATTCTCAGGAGAGAAAACTGAATAATTCGCCCATCTGGTGTGAACATGTCTGAATCTCTGGTATAAACTAATATTCATCTGCTTTCATTCATTCACTCATTTTTGCTTGCTTGCGTCCTTTCAGACACAACATGACAACGGCACCACTGCACTCGGAAACCCATAATTTCTAACGTCTTGCTCCAAGCCATGATGACTTCGCTGCGACACTGTGATGTGTAGAAAATGCAGTCAGTCCGTGCCACAGTGTTGTTAGCAGCCCTCCTCCGCCGGGAAAAAGACATTTGCTGTAGCTCTATTGCCGTCCGGGTGGAAACAGTAGGGATTATAGATGCTGTACAGTGCCAGAAACAGAAAACAAAACAAAAAAAAAAACAGCTGTGAAACATTTGCCATAAATAGGGAGAAATACCATTATGTCCGTCAGCCCTGCGATGGCCTGCGACCTGTCCAGGGTGTACCCCGCCTTCGCCCAATGGGGTCAGGATAAACGATGAAGATGGATGGATGGATGGATGGATGGAGAAATGGGGTAGAATTGTGCCCTTGGAGGAAACCAGGAGAAAAACAGGAGTCTCCTGGGAAAATTGGGAGGGTTTATGTAGTAAAACTACTTGATTAGGTTTGGTAAATAAACATCATGTTTTGGTTAAAAATGACTATGTTTCACACAGGACATGAACAGCGTTCTCCTGGAGGAAAGTCCTGTGTTTGTTGGACCCATCAACTTCCCCACCTGCCCGCCAGTAGCTGACTTTTTTGCTTAGTTAACGGTTGCTCGATATACTTGTTCACCTGCTCTGCGCATTGTACTACAGTCAATCACTTGCAGGGGGCATCGGTGTACTTACAAATGTGTTTTTGATACGTAAAAGACAAACGTAATCCGTGACAGCATATGTTTCCAAACATAACTGAGAATGCAGTTTAGTTGTACGTGAACATAATATTTAGGAGACGGAGCTGTGAGCTCAGTGTGAACATTTTGCTGGTAAGGAGTAAAAAGTCCATGTTAGCATTGTATTTGTCACAGTATTGCATCTTTGAGTATCTTCTGTTCATAAAGATGTTTATTTTAAGTGCTCTAAACTTTAGATCTAATTTGAAAGTATCACGGTATAGTGTTTCCTGATTGAGCTGTTCTGAATTAGTCCTGGCAGATGCGGCACTGTGGTGAAAAACTTTAAGCTCCATGAAGATAGCTGCAGCCCTGCAGTGTAATCTGGTTCGGGTTACTGCACGGCTGTACTTCCCAGCTGGGGAGAGGCACCCTGGATGGATCAGCACTGGAAGAGTACAAGCATGATGCCGAGTTCAGTATTGAATTTCTTTTTGTAACACATCTCCTACTTTCACCTGCTTCCACACTGCGGATTTTACTCTGGGTTCATTAATCATCTAAACTAACATTAAGTTAGCGCCATAAACAATTTGATCTCAGTTTTCACTTTCAGTTATAATCAAATGATAAACCTAAACACAGTTAATGAAACACTTTTCCCTGCTGGTATAGGTATCCATGTTATATTAGAGCGAATTTACATCATCTAACCTGGAATAAAAATATCCCTGGCTGATGTCAGTAGATATTCTTACACTTTTATGAAATATAATATTAATCAGGGAGGCTCTTTATGAAGGAGCTCACCACCACCACTCCAAGATCAAGTTCCTGGATCAAACCTGATGTGTATCATAAGTGACTTTGTTAGGGGCGGCAGTAGCTCAGTCTAGCTCAGTCTGTAAGGACTTGGGTTAGGATGTGGAGGACCCGGGTTCAAATCCCCCATGGACCAAGACCAACTGGTTGCTGAAGAGGTGCCAGTTTACCTCTTGGGCACTGCCGAGGTGCCCCTGAGCAAGGCACCAAACCCCCAACTGCTCTGGGCGCTTGTCAGGAGCAGCCCCCTCACTCTGACATCTCTCCATTGACATGTATATGTACTGTGTGAACTGTACTGTGTGAACAACAGAGTGTAAAACTGAATTTCCCCACTGTGGGACTAATAAAGGAATATCTCTAAATTCACATACACACAGGTACATACATGAAATTTAACCTCTGCATTTAACCCATACTAATCATTTAGGAGCATTGAGCTGCTGTAAAACACCGGGGGGCAACTCGCTCAAGGGCACTTCGACACGCAGACACTAGGAACCAGGGATCAAACCAACAACCTTCTTCAACCTTCCAGATAATCATAACCAAAAAAACGGGAGAGAAATTTAAATGTCACTGTGAAACATCAGCTCAACCTTTCACATTTTAAAAGCAATGGTTCAACATTTTCAGAAATATACCTATTTTACTTTCTGGCAGAGAGTTACAGAGGAAGATTGGCACCTATACAGTATATTCAAACAAGAAGACAGATTACGGATCCCTTTGCTTCCATTCTGTTGTATAATAAGGCAAACTCAAAATCATGGTCATTAAACGTTAAGCTTTCACTCATGAGCAAATGTATGCTTTTACAAGTCTTTTCTTGCATAGCTTTGACTGTGTAATAACATGACTTGGAAAAAAAATATTCTGAAACCAGTGCTTTTCCAGTCTCTTAAACTCGGAAGAGAGGAGGGGCCGATTTATTGAAATATAGCCCAACTTTTCATTGGTGGAAACATCCAAATTATCAGAACACATCCAAAACTATTTTTACCTGTTCAATTCAATAAGAAGTAGCTCAACTGGGAAGAATTTAATGCATCAGCTAAGTACATAATACATAATGAAGTACCTTCAGGGTAGCCAAGATTATTCATCCTTCTAGAGAGAAACAGGTGGGTTAAGCTGGGATGCACCTAACCGACATCAGAGAACTGGCGGCGATGAAGGCCGCCTGTTGTGTCGCCTCACGTCACCTTCGTTTTGACACCGGAACACACTGCAAAGACTACAACTGACGGACGTTCTGCATCTGCGTGAGAGGAAATAGCTCTCCATGTCAGCAGCCGGTGGAAGTTTGTATTCCTCATTTGAAAAGGGAAACCGGAAGACTGAGGACTGCGAACGTACAAGCCACTGTGACGTTTGTTGACCATTTTCCCACCACTCTTACTCACCATCATTCCAGATGGCCATGTTGTCGTGACAATATCTGTGTATTGGAATAATTTACTGGGACTCTGTGTTTTTCTTCTTGACTTGTTATCTTGCTTTCCTCACATTTGTTGCTCTCCTTGTGCGCTGATGAAGCTGAGTTGCCAATCAGAGTGATTTCTCTCACCGACGGGCCCCGCCGCTGATTCGACGTGCTGAATCGGCCGAAAAACCTTCAACACGGACTAGACCCGGTGGTGTGGGACCCATTGAAAAAACAAGGCCAATGGACGCACACCAACAGTCCCAAACTGTATGACGGACGGCCGTTGGCTTGGCGTGTCAGGGCCTTAAGAGACAGACAGACAGTCAGACAGAGAGAGGGAGGCTGCCATCAGCTTATGAGCCTGAGGTGGGTGGTGATATTGAGTGGTGTTTCATTACCCTTGAATAGGCTATTGATCAGTCTGTTATGAAGCTTTGTGGATTTCTGACACACACAAACACACACACACACTGAGCTTACAAGAGGCTGTCCATCAACGTAACGACTGATTGGCAGACATTTTGACTCTCTCGTTATCACTCTGACTCACACAGATGCCTGCAAACAAACACACAAAAGCTGGTGTACGAGGTTACTCCCACGCCATGCCTGTCTCTTTCACACACACACACACACACACACACACACACACACACACACACACACACACACACACCGCCTACCTTCAGTCTCTCTCATCTGCAGCCTCCCATCACAATGCTATCTCTGCTCATTATGTCTCTGTTGTGTCCTTGCCCTACTGCCAAGAGCGATGGGGCCAGAGCTCCCATTGTTCCAGGCCCTGTCTATCAAGCAGCAGCGCTGGCTTATCAAAATGAACATTACCATGACACTGAACCCGCTGGCATCTCGGACGCAGAAAAAGAGGAAATACCAAAGGTGAGCCAAGCAAAGACCACAGTGCACCTCCACATAATGGTGTCTTGACATTTCCAGCGACAGGTAATAGAAGGCTAATAGCTTTCTTGGTCTGTGAATGTGTATGTTTGTGTATTTGTATATATTTTTCACCTGTGTAGGCTCGTGTGCTTACAGAAAAGATTGCATACATATACGCATATACAGCTGTAGTCAGTAAGTAAGTAAGTAAGTAAGTAAGTCACTGGCTAATACAAGGACTTTCATTTCAGTGACACAAGAGAGGAAAATGTAAGGTTTGCTCAACGCCAAATCAGAATTTAGGCAATGCAGAGTTGCATCTGAAATTCCTTAGTAAAATATGCTATTTAGTATTAGTAGTATTTAGTATAAAGGTAAATATTGCAAAGATGCTTCGACATTTGGAGGAAAAGTTGGTGTATTGCAAAATAGGAAGCTTTTGACAGCACATACAGTATGTGCTGTATGAGAAAGGTGTAGCAACAGTAACTAATGCTGCGTTCACACAACAGGCGACCTGCCTACTTTCTACAAGTCAGTTTCGATGGAAGCCGGTGACATGAAGCTTTGAACTGATGCTCAACACTTGATGGGAGTGATGGGCTACAAAGTTGAGCTGGTCGCAACTTTATTCAGCTCTCCAATGACGTGGTGAAGCGTCAACCATCGTGTTTTTGTTTCACTCCATTCTGCTCCATCTAAAAACATGCCGTTAGCCAGTCCCCAGTTCTATTAAAAACATAACTATGCCAGCGAGTGCTTGAGCAACACTTCAACAACGACTCTTCAACAGTGTAGCCGGCTGTTTTGTTGCTTTGACGCTCGTAGGTTTGAAAACATCCATCCATTATCTGTAACCGCTTATCCTGTTCAGGGTCGCAGGGGAGCTGGAGCTGATCGCAGCTGACATTGGGCAAAGGGCAGCGTACATCCTGGACAACCATTCATGCTCACATTCACAACTATGGGCAATTTAAAGTCAATAATTAACCTGACCTGCATGTCTTTGGGCTGTGGGCGGAAGCTGGGGAAACCAACGCCAACACCGTGCCGCCTGATTTTAAAAACGTGGAAGAGAAAAATAAGAGGTGACATCGATGAAGTTTGATGATAGACGAGACACACGAAAGAAGATGGTTGCAAACCCAAGTTTCCTGTCAGTGAGAGGACACGGGGTACAGTAAATGTGTGTTTACTTATGACTATATGTGTTTGTCTACACACCTGACAGTGTGTGTTGTTGAGTGACTCACTGTTAAAATATTCATTGCTCTGTTCCCCTCTATGCAAATTTGGTCCCCAACACCAGAATATGAGCAGAACCTTTTCCCATCCCTCCCATTGATCAATCTGTTATGAAGCTTTGTGTATTTCTGTGAAACACACACAGCAGTAGTCACCCTATTGAGAATTCAAAGTCACTTCCATCCAGCCTTGGACAGGACTGTGTGATTATGCTTTGCTCTGTCGCTGGCTTGACATCCTCCCTCTTTCTCTCTCTCTCTGTCTGTCTGACTCCCATCTGTCGATCTTCTCCATGCCGCCTCATTGTTAATCAGTCCCATTTACTCACAGCACTCGCCAGCAGACCTCTGGCTCTCAGTATATGCAGCTCTTGGTGTTGGCTGTGAGGATCGGATGAAGGGACCGCTGCAGACGTGAATGAAATGGTGGGGTTTCAGTGATGAGGTGCACACCGACATACAGTAAAGAAGGACACAAGCAGAGGCAAACTGCCTATACACATACTGTTTGAATATAACTACCACAATAGCAGAGCTGTTATCCAGTATGTTCAACACTGTTTTAGTGCTGTCAAAGATAAGACAATAATAATTTGTGTTAGCAAAATCATTTAAAAGCCACTAATTTCTTTAAGGCATTAACACAACTTGCAATTTTTAACTTAAGGATTCCAACTGGTACCAATCATGTCATACTAGCTTGTCACGAAGGAGGCTAAATGACGATAATCACAGTCAGTTTGGATCAAGTCATAGTCAAGTCAGCACACTGACACACAGCTGTTGTTGCCTGTTGGGCTGCAGTTTCTGTGTTATAATTTGAGCATATTTTTATGCTCAATGCAGTACCTGTGAGGGTTTCTGGACAATACTAGTGATTTCTTTGTGTTCATTGATTTCCAATAATAAATATATACACACATTTTTATAAAGCAGCATACTTTCCCACTCCCATGTTGATAAGAGTATCAAATACTTGATAAATTTCCATTTAAGGTACATTTGGAACAGATAAAAAAGTGTGATTAATTTCTGATTAATCACGATTAAATATTTGTATATCAACTGACAGCCCTAACATATACCTATACATAACTGTGCAATACTTGCAGGTATATATTTTTAGTGTTTCAGTTTCTGACTTTTGATTTCTAGTTCCAATAACAAGGAACATGTGAGTAAACTACTATACTTTTTAAGCTGTATATTACTATATTATATTGCAATGGACATATGCATGTTTTTTTTTTTACAACCTCAAAGACATTTGTCCTCAAAATGTTAACTTAATGTTAAATGTTATGTTCAAAGTTTCTTGCATGATTTAATTAATTCACGTTCCATTTAATTTCCACACTGCACAATTTTATGGCCAGCTCTGATCCCCAAATACAGACATGCAAAGTCATATGCAAAGACACGCAGCATGGACATATGCAAAAACATATGGAGGCAGAGGTGCATGAAGGTAAACTGACATACACAGATGCACAAGCGCTCAAATACACAGAAACTTACAGATGGACATCCCTTTGTGCCAGCACAAATACATGCATATTACTGTGTGTACAAACAGGCACAGGGGTACAAAGGCACACAAGGGCGTAGCATAACAATCCTCTTAAGTCTCCCTATGTTGCCCTGAGCTTTGATGGGTATCCTCCACAGTCCATGGCCACCACACACAAACACACTGTCCGCAAGGCAGAACCATCACAGTGGAGGTCACACTCTAAATTTCAGGCTTTGTGGGTGGATGATAGTACAATTATGCACCCCAGCTTGTTGGTCAAAGTCACCAGATACATAGATTTCCATATTCATGCCTGTTATTTCCAGTTAAAAAGGTCATCTGCTCGGCAGCTATTTGCATAGAGGGGTACACAGGGAGGCAAGCCTTTGATGAGTCACAGGAGCCAGGGATGCTTCAGACGCCGTAAGTTTTTGTTATCCTCAAACTCAAGCTGTCTTTGTGCCCGTGTAGTGATGCTTGTAATTAGCAAATTCCTCCAATAGTTGTTGGCAAGGAAATTTCAAATCTTAATTGTGGCTAATGATGGCATTTAAATTCCTCTGAGACCTGCCAGCGATCCCGGCCGGCATTACTGTCTCTAAGAGGCTATGGCAGGTTTTAAAGCTACAGTAGAGATATTGGTATCATATAAAACTAGACGATCCATTAGTACATGTCCTGCTTCTCAGGAAGGTTAGGAAGCTAAATTTTGGTGAGGAAAAACTTTTCAAAGGAGTCCCTTGACCTCTGACTGCAAGATATGTGAATGAAAATGGGTTCTTTGGATACCAACAAGTCTCCCCTTTACTGACACGCCCACTTTATGACAATCACATGCAGTTTTTTGCATGCAGTATTACGCCTATTCTAGGGTCCCTAAAGAGTCTTAGAATTACATAAATTAGATTTGATTGGAAAGCTGAGACTCCAAATAGATAGAACTGAGACACCAAATGACAGCATGGCCTTTTTTTTGGTGTTCCTCACCCATGGTGTCTCTGTGTCTTAGTGTGGTATTTCAGCATGCTCTCATCCCAATTTGTCTCATACTGATGTTTTGTCAGACCCCTCAGTATCACTTTTCAGCTGCAGCAAACATATACTTAATGTTGTGAATTAAACAAAAACACTTAGGTTCAGGTAACAAAATCACATAGTTAGATTTGTATGATGAAAATGTGATTTGACGTGTCAACACATGAATGAACAGGATGAAAGTGAAAGTGAACATGGGACACGAACAGCAGTCTCCTGGATGAAACCCTTGTGTTGTTGGAGCCATCCACCTTTTTCACTCTTTAAACTACGTGACCACACTTTCTCTGAGTGTTTTCTGTTGTTTTCTGTTGCCATGGATGGGTTTACATTGTAGTTAATGAAAAGCCCAGTGCGCCTCATACCGGTGCTAAAGGGCTTGGTTGCAGACGGCTGTGACAAACGTCGGTATCTGAAGCCCTGGGAATGAGACTGGGCTGGGTGATTTGGAGGAGCTTTTGATCATATTTTCCAATTTCTTAAGTGGCAAAAAAGGTTAAATTTGGCTCCAAATCTGTGTAACAAAATTGCTGCAACAACTTATAAGTGAGCATAATGACCATCATATACTCCTATCATAATGTTCTGAAACCTTATTCACTCTCACAATCAATTTGAATTAATTAATTCATGTTTATTTCTGATTTATGTCAAGAAGAAGTTGTCACGCAGTGCTGAGCTGCATATCAAATCAAGTTAATCTTCAGGTTCACAGCTTTCAGATGATGGTCACCACTTCTATGTGACATCTACACTTTACCTGCTATCTCCCCCTAAAGACCCCCTCTACCCCTGTAAAAAAGACAAAAATGGGTCAGTGAGTCTCTCAGAGTTAATAAAAAAATTCATTATTATCTTAGGTGAAGAAATAAATTAGTATACATATCTATGGCAATTTTTTTACTGCAATTTTTGTCTGATATATATACGTATTAACACATTTTTAAGGCTCTAAGTATTGCATTTTTGTCAAAAGTTTTCTAATTTTTGAGGGCAGATCTTTGTAGGTTTATTTGAAAGGAAACAGGAAAAGAAATCTGAAGGCTGCAAACATTCAAGGACTACCCAGTAAATTACAGAAGCCCAAGGAGGGAGATAAACAGAGAAAGAGAGGTCTGAGCGATAGAGGCCTCCCACAAAGAAACTGTCATAGCCATTCTCAGAGGGTTCCCTTGACCTCTGACCTCAAGCTATGTGAATAAAAATGTGCTCTATGGATACCCATAAGTCTCCCACAAGTTTGCCATGTTATGATTGTAGCATTTTTATGTGCCTGTGAGGGTTTCTGGACAATATTTGTTATTGTTTTGTGTTTTAATTAATTTACAATATTAAATACATATATTTGCATAAATCAAGCAAATTTGCCCACCTCCATGTTGACAGGAGTATTGAAAAAATGCGCAATTTGTTGTGATTAATCATGGACAATCATGCAATTAAATATTCTAATCGACTGACAGCCCTAAACTTAATTTTTTACTACTGTTTGATATACTGTATGTGTATACACTGTCAGGATTGCTACTTAATTTAGTTTATTTTGTCCAATGACAATAAAGGAATTCTATTCTAAACCTAATTTAAGTTAAGCAACACAGCCAAACTTTGAGGAGCAGATTTGCTTAAATTATGATCTCTATCAACATTATCCTCCAGCCTCACATCCACACACTGCTATTTGTGCTACCGTGTCCAAGATGTTACACAGCCAGCAATGGAAAATACTTACCGCATGATGTTCTCACAGCCAAGTTCAAGATCCACACCCCATTTAATCACTATAGTCATTATCCAAACTGAAGACTCATCCTGCCAGCCAAAACGCCAGTCTGCGCTCCATTAGGTGGCTGCCGCCAGCCGGTCCAGATGGCTGTTGCCGGGCTCAGCCACCATGTGGCCAGCTTGGACTCATTGAGACAGAGTGGATCATTTCGCCATCCCTCTCTGCATCCATGCATGTCAAACACAAACACACACACATACAAAACACACTTCACACACAGACATACGAGAACACAAACTCTGTGATGAAGACAAATGGCAGATTGTATCGGGGTCACCTTTGTTGAGAATCTTGTGTCCTATCGGTGGCAGCGAGGCAGTGTGCCTCTGGATAATGCTTCATGTTTGGTGATGTGACGATACGCTGACGATGTGAATTTATCTGTACACTGTGGTATCTATTGCTCGCTCTCTCTAAGATTACATAGTTTAAATGGTCGATGTTTTTGCCATCAAAACAAGCCTTTTGTATCTATGCTGAAAACTTTGAGTCCTACATTATATTAAGGATGCTTTCACACCTGTAGTTGTTCATTTGTAGTTCATTTGGTCCGGACTAAGGGGAAAAAAATGAGACATTGTTGTTCTTTAGTTCTGGTCCGGTTCTTGTCCATGCTGGTTTTTACAAACTAACCAGAGTAAACTGGTAGTGGTGGCACTGGTCAGTAAACTGATTGTTGATTAGACAGTTTTGTCAATTGTCATCCTACATCATCAGGACCCATAAGGGGAAATCTGAACTGAACTAACAAATTACACAGAATTAGGATTAGGGAAAATACCTGGCCATAGCTTCCTGTACAGATTCCACTATCAGCACATGGATCTACCATTAAAATCACATATCTGCTATTGAAAAATCCTGTGGCTGGCTCAATTGCTTCCACGCCTCAAACCACACTAGAGTCCACTTGGAAGCACCCCCCTTTTCAAGCAGTCTTGGTTTGGTTTGTTCTGTACCTGGGTTCGATTGACAGCTTTCCTTCACAATCAGCCCAAACAAACCGTACAAACGGAGCAAACAGATTTGAGCTTGTTTTAAGCGAACTGTGTGAAAGCACCCTACACTGAAAGGGAAGATTTTTGTCAATGAAGTACTTGGCTGTTACCTTGAAATAATGTTACTGTACATGGAGGAAAAATGCAAGAGAACGGGGAATAGACTCCATAAATAAACTGCATTATGCAGAAACTCAACTGAATGTTCAAATACTGTAGTTGCAACTAATAATTTACTTGTACTGCAGCTATATACTAATCAACAAGTCCTCCAAATCACACAAGAAAATACAGTACATGCACTCTAGAAGGGCACATAGAAGCTCCTTATCTGATGCTTTTATTGGCTGGACATTATTTGTCTGTGCCTGTTTTATTATGTGACAACACTATGGTTACGGTTTAGTTAGGTTTAGGCACTAGAACAACTTTGGGTGATTAGACAAGCATCATTGTTTGGGTTAAAATGACTACTGTAAAGGTCAGGGGATTTTGGTCGTCATGGTGGCAGATTTAAAGGCTGATGTTTTGTTGAACCTGCCATCCACCATGACCTCCTCACTATCCAGACCTTTTTACTTTATAATAACATCACCTGACTTCCTCCTTTGCTGGCATTGTAATTGTTATGGCCGTGAGAGGCTTTCATCATGATAGAGGGTTATATCGCTCATCCCTTCTGGCCACACTGGTTTAATTTCTTCTTTGGTAAAATTATTGTGATTTCTCAGAAAAAAGTGAGAAAAGATCTCCCAGTTCCCTCGTACCTTGTTTCAAAGCTCTAAATACATCAAGTGCTTTCTGAAACTACAGTAGATCTCATACTGTATGTGGAGGGATCTAGGCCAGGGGTCGGGGAATAGTCACGTTCAAAAAAGTGGCAATGAACTGTTTTCAAATGGCACTTTTATTTTATACTACCCACAAATACAGAGGCATATATTTTCATATCTCTGTGATGTGCCGCTCGCAGGTGGATGTGGAGCCATCAGTCTTTGAACAACTGTGAACCACAGAGAGCTGAGTTGGAGGCTTCATAAGCAAGAGGTTGCATGCAGGGAGCCGTTTGAAGGATGATGAGCTGTGTCAACAATGTGGGCACTTGAAATATCACTGTGAATGTAGAGTCTACTCATTTCCACTCTAGTAGATGGTGTTTAGAAAAAGTCTGTGGACAGAGTGGACAGACAGGGAGAATGAACAGAGCTGATGAAATCTGTTGGATTTTCTTTGGTTCACTGAGCAACAATAATGCCTCTCAACCACTGCCATTTCAAAAGCAAACACCCGATTTGCCATACAGTTGCACAGCATAAAGTCACACAACCAAACTGAAACATGAAGGAACCACAGAACTAGACATTATTCCCTGTAGTTGAGCTGTATGTTCCAGCAGTAAACCATATGAGCTGGTTCGCATCGCTAAGTGTTGGATTTGATCATAAGGGGATTCTTTTATGCACTGTGTGTGTGTGTGTGTGTGTGTGTGTGTGTGTGTGTGTGTGGGGCACGGATCTAATTAGGATTCAGGCACTTAATGGGCAGAGCCCTGATGGTGTGTGATTGCCTGGGTCTAATGTGCAGCAGACTCTTGGGGAACATCAGCCCTCATGTCTACACACTCTAGAAGAAAACTGCAGCAAGGAGAGTAGCGCTCATCTTTTCTCTATTTTGTTGTCCTTTTTGTTTTCCTGTACCTGTCCACAAAAACACTCACACCAGCCTTATCTCACACACACACACACACACACACACACACACACACACACACACACACACACACACACCAGCTAATGAATAATGGCTGAAGTGAGTCGTGTAGAGGTTATTCATTTACAAAGCACTTCCTGTAGTTTCATCTCCCTGTAGGAGCATCACTCTCACACTGAATGAATCCCAACAGAGACAGAAAGGTAGAGATGGAGAATTTAATGTGCTTAATATATTGTACGCTGCTTATGAGTCAAATTAGATGCACACACACACACACACACACACACACACACACATACACACACACTGCATGGCACAATCTTCTTCTTCTTCTTCTGTCAGAGAAAACTAGACTTCTGCACCTCCTCGTGGCTCTGTTTTCAGGCTTTAAAAAATATAGCCTGTGACAGGAGACTTTGACCAATTATAGGTCATTTCAGACAGAGAGCGTAACTACTGGCTGTGCTCTGGCTGGTGGGCGGTGCTTGGTATTTCCTCAGCAGATCTCAACATGGCTGCCAGTCACAAACTTTCTCATTTTGCAGCTAAACAGTAACTACGAGATGTTTCTGAAAACATTTGAGCAGAGAAATAGACATTACAGTAACAAATATTGATTCATATTTGATCAGCGCTGCCTAGTTTGACCTTTTAATTGGAGTGAAGTGACTGACAGCTGGCTCTGATTGGCTGTTTTCCTCCAGTCTATGAAATCTTGCAGATGCCATTAGAAGCACCGGAAGACACAGAGAGTGACAGAGAACATGATTTAGTTGAGATTACCTGTCTCACTCACTCCTATCAGGATATAGTGGCTGTTTTATTTAAAAAAAAATACTTTGTAAATCATATTTGCTCCAATTCAATCTACTGCAGCTTTAATGGCAGAGGTTCATGAAGACATTTTCATACTATCTGGTCTGGCAGATTCAATATTTCTCATCTATAGCAAACAGGGGCACAAGCATCAATAGACTAAATAGAAAAAGCTGACAGTTTGATGAACAAGTGACCTCTGGGAAGTATAACAGCTCCACAGCAGTTAGAACTTCACACCAAGATAACTGTGGATAAACAAAGGATTTAAAGGATTACTTGAGTAAATGACGCAGCACGCAGGTTTGCATATAGAGGACGGGGAACAAAGAGCTTGTTAGCAGAGAGCACAGACGGGGTCATAACTTCCACATCTATTAACAGAGTTGTATGAAAGCACTGAAGGATGATCTGAGCCAGCAGAGAGGAAAACAATTTCTGCGTCTTCACTGAAGACACAAATAAAGACAAATAAAATTGTCAGGATACTAAATACTGACCTTCACATGATTTGGATCACTGTGCTCTTCACTGTACAGCTGTAAAGGATAATAAGACACATGAAAATAAATGTTTCTGTCGTGGAGACCATACGTGGCCTTCCCCTTTCAGTGCCATTGTTTCCTCAATACAATGCTGAGAAAACACTCAACTAATTTGCTTTCCTTGTCTCCAACACACACACACACACACACACACACACACACACACACACACACACACACACACACACACCCCTTTTCCCTCTCCTGCTACCATGCCTGCTGTGCCAACGTGTTGCTATTCTAATTAAAGGCATATTTCCATCGGGGCACGGCGGCTGCGGTCATAACATCATCTGAGTGACAATAGAAATCAGCCGGTGTTGTAGCTCCATCAGAGTGCCTTGAAAAATCGCAGCGCCGTCCCCCACAGAAACACAAACACCTCATTAATACAACTCCTGTGACTGAGATGGAGGGGGTGTTGTTTACATCTCCATAAGGTGTTTATAAGTTCACACAATTAATTATATGAATAAAAATATGAATGTCTGTGTGGGTGTTTTAGTGTGTGTGTAGGTGTGTGTGTGTGTGTGTGTGTGTGTGTGTGTGTGAGTAGTTTCGGTAACACTTCATTTTACAGGTTTGCAAATTTTCATGGTCTGGACATTCATGATAATTAGCAAGTACTGTTTTAAATTTCTTTGGAATTACACCAATATGTACCTTAAAATTGATCAGAAATTACTTAATTATATACTAAAATAGGTTACGGTTAATGGTCAAAGTAGAGCTCTTAGGCCTGAGAAGCAGCTGCTCTTCATCAGAGGCGGAAAACCAAAAATAATAGAAGACACTTCTGATCAGGCACAAATCTCACCATTGTGACTTGTTTGTAATAATGTGTGTGCCAAGAGCTGCTGCTCTCAACATGTCCTCATACAACGGTTTGTATGAACTCTTACGAAAAGTTACTCCTCATTTTTCATGCATTTTTCTACGAATGTCCAGCAACACCTGACAGACGTGTAATTTTCCACGCGTTACGTACGTAGAGTCTTGTCAAAATAAATTTCTGTTTTTGCAGGAAACAACTTGGTCAGGTTTAGGCAACAAAAATGCTTAGTGAGGTTTAAGAAAAGATTGTGGTTTGAGTTGTAATAACACCTGCTTATACATATGGACATTACAAGACAAATAAATAATCATTAACTTCTGGTGTCACACAGGGTACCAGTCTGGTGTCTTTTGACCCGTCCATCCATCCTGACCTCCTTCCTATGTGACGTTTGTCGCTCTTTATACTTCCTGGTTCACCATTACATCAATTGCATACTGTGCACATTTATTTTGTGGCTATTATGAATCACATTGCATCACTTTTTGGTACCCTATAGCTACGAACGGTTCACGAGAACAGCTTGCTGCTCTAATTAACAAACTGCTCTATTAGGGCAAGATGTAACACATCTGTAACAGCTGCATGGGAACTAACAACGTCTTTTCATAATACAGCCTCTGTAAACTGTCAAAAGAAATATCAATGATGCACCAGTACGTGTTGATCACAATTAAGTGAGACAGGAAATGTTTCCATGAGGACTGAAAAGACGTCCCCACTGAACAAGGAAATGGAGCGCTTGATCCTTCAGTAAAACACCACAATCTGAAAACCCTCCACAGTGACAAGCATCCCCTTCCTATTAATTTCAGATGCAGTGGATTTAGCCTGTTAACTTAAAGATTAATTACACACAATGTTTGAGCCGTTCTCCACCTACTGCAAAATGATGAAAAATAGGTCCTAGGATGAATATGGGATGGGTGGTAATAGAGAAAATGTGTTTAATAGATTTCAGTGCCCCAACTTGTGAAATCACAGAGTCAGTGTGAGTATTTTCAGCTGGAGGCTATTAGCTCAGTTAACTTACTCCAATCTATTCTTGCCACTTTTCTTTGTAAGGGTCTATTATTTAAGCAAAATAACACACTCATAGTTGAAGGAAGATGGTGAACAACTCAAAGCAGCAAAGAGTGCTATGAAGTGAGTCAGCAAGATATATACGTATATACAGTATATATATAAAAACCCTTCCATTACATTAAAACTCTATATATTTGTATATAAGCTGTGAACAAAGTCACCGTGACGTCACTCATTGGTGTGTGGACTGCAGTACTGAAGCCTTGAGTTCAGTGTTTTGCCCGTCGGCATCTTGTTTTTTTTTGTTGTCAAACGTGACATCAGAGGATGGAGCTAATGCTGAATTTTGTGGCGACTAACTTTCATAAAGTAAAAATACACTGTGTTACAAATCTCACAATTTTTATTTTAGTACATACTGCAGCTGCTCTTACAAGGTCTACATACAGTAGCATGCAGCAGGCATACAATTGGGACATACCACTTCCTCTTAGCGTTGCACCTTGAACTTAAACCCTCTTGCTCATATATCTGCTGAGCAGAGGATTGTGGGTCAGAATAGCCAGAAAAGCATGGTGGCTTGCATACTGCAAAATGCGACCAGTTGTAATAGGACATCCTGTTATTTTTGGCATACTGCATTTGAAATCTTTTTTCTGGCATAACAAATCATATGGTAATATGGCTACTGGAACGCACATGGTGAAAGTGTTAGCATTGCAGGACAACAACACCTACAACACCCAGACCGGACAATGCCATAGTAGAGCCCTGTCAGTCACAAGGTAGCCACATCCTAAACCAGACCTGGGCATTATACAGCCCCTTGTTAGAAAGAATGAAAGTTTAAGGCACTTCAGCTTTGGCTTCACATCCCAGACCTGGAGATAGCCCACTGCACTGTATAGAAAAACACATCAGCATTGTTCCACTCATGACACATGACAGTTACCTCATGTTTCCACACATTGTTCAGCCTGTTTTAGTTGTGATGGCCTGCTAAGAATCCAGCATGTTGTACTGTGCTGCTTGTTATACAGAATTAAGCAACAAAGGGCTTCACAGCAGTCTTCCCAGAGCATAATAACCGGGCTCTGTGTCTGTCCTTTGTCTCTTTCTGCCGATCTGTCTGACTAGCTTCTAAATGAATCCTTCTAAGACCCCTATTGTTCGCGGTCTGGCTGCTCCACAGTTTATGCTGTGGGATCGTAGTCATTTATAGCACTCCGGCTGTGCGTCACCCAAACTGGGACGATTTTCAACAGAGCTGCTCGGAGAGATTAATCTGGAGGGGAGAAAAAGAAAAAGGGAGAGCAGGAGTGAAGTGTCCCTCCAAGGACCCCAGCTGTGCACCTGTCTACATCCTGAAGTGATTTATTTTGTGGAGGGATGATAATATAATTTTAATATAGGGCAAAAAGACTCGGTGGTACCATTTGACAACTCCTTGCTGAAAACACAGAAATAGTAGCAAGAGAGAGAACAGCTGTATACAAAATTGAGATCAAGAAGTGGTGAAGATAGCTAGCTTTTTATGGATAAATAGTACTTTAGATAGCGAGTTTCTGAACCTTTAGTCACTTTATATCCTTGAAGGTGCTTTGTAGAGTTTTGAATGTATTTCCTTCCTCATGAAACATTTGCAAGGCTGAATTTTAAGATATATTAATTAGATTTATATCCAGGTATCACTGTTGAGCCCCCTGGAAACGTCAAAGGAGGGTGCTCACCCGATGACCCGGCCTGTTCTCATTCCTAGGGCATCCTACGGCTCCAGCTCTACCCTCAGCAGACCCGTCCCACAGACAACCCCCCTCCTCCCCCCCTCTCCTCCCCCCCCCCCCCCCCCCCCTCCCCACACCCCCCCCCCCCAGTTTTTCCTTCAAAACCCTTCAAGTGAAGAACCAGTTCAAGAGGATGAATGTAAGGAAGGCTACGGGTCCAGATGGCATCATCTCCAGGCTCCTGAAGTCCTGCGCAGACCAGCTGTGTGGGGTTTTTGGACACCTATTGAACCTGGCTGAAGCTGAGGAAGGTCCACTACTATAACATCCTGCGTGGTACCTGTGCCCAAGACCCCACACCCCAAGACCCCACACTTCAGGCCGGTGGCATTAACATCCCACCTGATGAAGGCCCTGGAGCGCCTGGTCCACCAACATCTCCGCCCTGTGGTGAGTCCATCCATGGACCCACTACAGTTTGCTTATCAACCTGGCATTGGGGTGGACGATGCCGTCGTCTTCCTGTTGGACCGAGCTCTGTCTCACCTGGAGAAGCCTGGAAGCACTGTGAGGATCATGTTCTTTGATTTCTCCAGTGCTTTCAACACCATCCAGCCGACACTTCTGGGGGACAAACTGGAGACTGCAGGGGTAGATCAACATCTAACATCCTGGATACTGGACTACCTCACAAACCGCCCACAGTATGTGAGGACACAGGACTTCATTTCAGACACGGTGGTCTGCAGTGTGGGGGCCCCGCAGGGAACGGTTCTGGCTCCGTTCCTCTTCACGCTCTACACTGCAGACTTCACTTACAACTCACCAACCTGTCACCTGCAGAAGTTCTCTGACGACTCTGCTATCGTCGGCCTCATCACTGATGGGGACGATGGGGAGTACAGAGAACTTTCCCAGGACTTCGTGGACTGGTGCCTGCGGAACCACCTCCAGATCAACGCGGGGAAAACTAAAGAGCTGGTGGTGGATTTCCGGAGGCAAACTCATCCCCCTCCAACACCGGTGAACATCCAGGGATCAGACATTGAGATGGTGACATCTTATAAATACCTGGGTGTTCACCTGAACAATAAACTGGACTGGACAACAAACTCCTCTGCACTCCATAAAAAAGGCCAGAGCAGGCTGTACCTGCTCAGGAGACTGAGGTCTTTTGGAGTGCAGGGGACACTTCTGAAAACATTTTATGACACCGTGGTGGCATCAGCCATATTTTATGGAGTGGTTTGCTGGGGCAGCAGCATCACAGCTGCAGACAGGAAGAGGCTGGATAAGATTATCAAAATGGCCAGCTCTGTCCTGGGATGCTCTCTGGACACAGTGCAGGTGGTGGGAGAGAGGAGGACGATGGCTAAGCTGTCATCCATGATGGAGAAGGACTCCCACCCCATGAGAGACACCATCAGAGCTCTGGAGAGCTCCTTCAGTGACAGGCTGCTACACCCTAAGTGTACGAAGGAGCGTTACAGAAGGTCCTTCCTGCCTGCAGCTGTTAGACTCCACAACCAGCACTGCTCCCAGTAAACCACATATCACAGTCATATTCACAACAAACTCACCGGACATTAGCAAATAAGAACTCATGCAATTATATCATCTGCTCAAATTATAGGAACTGGACAATTATTTATTTATTAATATGCTGGACATATTTTTGGCTTTACTTTCTATTATGTATATATTATTTTATTTTATCTGTATTAATACTGTTTTTTAAAATCTATCCATCTATTGTTTTTGCACTATCCACTTTGCTGCTGTAATGTGTGAATTTCTCCACTATGGGACCAATAAAGGAATATCTTATCTTATCTTATCTTGTCTAAATACCTCGGCCGCACCCTTTAGCACCCTGTAGCACCCTGTAGCACCCTGTAGCACCGGTATGAAATGCACCGGCCGTTCCATTACCTGTAATGTAAACACATCCATGGGAACAGTAAACGCACTTTACTTATTACCGTTACTGTTATTTATTTTATTGTCAATTTTCTTCATTGCACCTTATTTCATTCACTGCACCTTCTCTTTTACTTTTTACTGTACTGTATTTATCTGTACTGTTGTTGATGCTGCTAAGACACCCGAATGTCCCTCCGGGGATTAATAAAGGTTCATCTTATCTTATCTTATCTTATCTTAGTGTAGTGTGGCAATAATGTGGTGATGTTGTTTAAAGAGCGAAAAGACAGAAACCGGGCAGGCTGGACAGGAGGTGGATGGGTCCAACGAACACAAGGTTTTCATCCAGGAGACCACTGTTTGTGTCCCGCGCATTACATTACAATCAGCTGTTTGTTTGTGTCCCGTGTTCACAACATTTAGTGTCATTTTCACTGTACAAATGCAGTAACTTTAAGCCCAACCATATAGTTCTTTCCCAAGCCTAATTATAGTGGCTTTGTTGCCTAATCCTAAAGTGACACCAAAATAGTCACATATTCTGTCATTATGTTATATTTGGATAAAATTACAGAGAAAATAAATGATTCTTCTGTTTACTGGGGACCTCTGGGACCCAACTGGTCTACATAGCACGCCTGCTGTATATATCTTTAAAAGTAGCTGATGATGTACAGCACTTCATCATGAAGAGGACTCCACAGCGTGTTGACTCCTTGATGCCTGCCGTGTGCAGATACAGCCCTGAAATAACTTGTGTTTACAGGGCAAAGGAAAAATAAAATGCTTCCCGTCACTACGACTTCCTCGTGTTGACATGGGGCCACCTTGATTCAACATCAAAGCATCCCACTGAGACACTCTGCAAACAGCCCTCCCAGCGCCGAGTCAGCGTTTGTTCTCCAAGCTGCATGGTTAAGTAAACTGTGGTGCTTCTGCACGTCATATAAAAGTCATCCTATAATGCACATGCATCTATGCACGTACTCCTGCATCAGCAGCATACTGTAAATACAAGAGCATGTGTGTGAGACTCTCATTTATGACACACAAATAGACAAGCACATGCACACTTACTAAGCTGAGTTCCTCTACTCGCTACTTGGTTTTTGAATAAGTTCAGAGGACAAACTGGTGCATGTTTAAAGGAAAAGATCAAAAAAACACTAAACACATCCACTGCAGTTTTTTCTGTAAGACAACGAAGGTGTTGCGAGTGTTGACTAGTGACCCAGATCCAGTGTATAGCTTAGTGTACTGTAGTTTTTGTACACTAGAAGGCATAAGAAGTCTACTGTAGATATAGTTAGAGCATTGACAGTACACAACCTCAAACTCAAAGATCCAGGAGACCTTAAATGGACAGGAGGAGCAGGAGGAGCAGAGGAGAAGGCGAAGGCATCAAGGACAATTCTGTGCTCAAGTGATTTTTCACACTTCAGTGGCTTTTGTCCTTCCCGTCATCGGGCTTCACTACAGCTAAAAAGCTTTTTGCAGCTTGAGAAGGAACACAGTGAGTCTGTGTCTGAGAGAAAAAGGTAGAACTACTTTTACTATATATATATATATATATATATATATATATATATATATATATATATATATATATATATATATATATATATATATAAGTTTGTGTGTGTGTATGTATATATCTTGAATACGAATCCTGACAGTGGAAACGTAATTACGACTAGTCAAAATGCAGTTGCAGTTGCATATTTCTAATGTTAATTTTGGAAAGTAAAGCTTGCTTAGCTATTAAATGTTAAAATCACTTGCCATATCCATAGGCACCAAAACACAAGTGCAGAGAGCACCAGCACTCATCCCATCATGTCTCAGCACCGACACTCCTCCCTCGCTGCCTCAGTCAATCAATCAACAGCCCGTACGCAGGTGATTGGGTTTCATCTCCATCAGCCTGATTGTCTCAGTGATTCGCTCTAAGTGGACATTCAGCCTCTGTAACATCTGTGTTTACCTCGCTCACCGAAAGCGGTCGGATCAGCCGCTCTCCGCCTGAACTGAAAGGAGAAAAATCGCTATGGAGCCCACAGCTGACGGACAGATGAAACCGCAGGGCGACACATGCTGCCTGTGGGTGCGTGACTGTGGAGAGATTACATGGTGAAGCAACAGCTTTTAACTGTATACAAAGCACAACATCTTGACATATTGATACTATTCTGCAGGGGGCTGATAAGGGTAGCAGGGTTAGATCCAGTGGTGGCATATCACAAGTACTTTTACTGAAAGCTGCAGTAGGTAGAAATGGAGCAAATGTGATTAGAAAGAGTTATTTTTATAAAACTGACAGTAGTGCATGAGACTATATTCTGAAAAAAAAATGGCAAAAATGGCTCCTAATGGCATCTGTAAGATGTTACAGACCGGAGGAAAACTACCAATCAGAGCTGAGCTGGATTCTGCCATCTCTGAGCAGCTGTCAGTCACTCGACTACAACCAAACGGTCAAACTAGGCAGCGCTGAACAAATATGAATCAATACTCTGTTACCGTAACGACCATTTCTTGTATTAAATCTTTTCAGAAACTCTTGTTTCTCTGTCGAATCTCGTCTTGTAGTTTAGCTGTAAAATGAGAAAGTTTGTGACCCGGCAGCCATGTTGAGATCAGTTGAAGAAATGCCAAGCACCACCCTCCAGCTGGAGCACAGCCAATAGGAATGCTTTCTCTGAAATGACCCATGATTGGTCAAAGTTTCCTCTCTCCGGGCTAGATTTTTTAAAACCTGAAAACAGAGCCAAATGGTGCCAAAAACTTTCTGCCTACTGAAGTTTTTAAAGGTCTTATTGATAAAAGATAAAAAATACATCCACAGAGCTTTTAGAAAGGTGCTGAATAAAAGTATTGCTTATCCCCAAAACAATTATTATGATTGTGAATTAATCATTTAAAAAACTGTGACAAGTCCAAAATGAGTGTTTTGTTCATCTCTGTGGAAGATATTATGTTTGTATGTTTGGTGCAAAATGACTTCATTACTCTACTACAAAAGATTCATCATCTGACATGACTGTCTGAGTCTCACGCAGGTTGTGCAACAAACTGGCAACCACCTGTTGTGAAGTGAAGGTAAAGGAACAGGGGAGGGAGAGTGTGACATCTAGTGGCTGAGTGTTGTCAACAACACCTTTAAGTACTGTACTTAAATACAATTTTAGGTACTTCTACTTTACTTGAGCATTTTCAATTTATGCTGATTTCTACTATGTAATCCACTACATTTATTTGCCTGCTGTAGTTGCTTTGCATAATCAGATTATTAACACAAAATATAAAATAAAATAGTGAATTATGATGTATTATTACAGGTTATGCCATCTATCAGTGTATAAAATACTTAAAATGAGCCCCTTTACCAGTACAACTTTAAGGTGGTTATAAATGAATACTTTACTAATTATAATCCAGTACCAATATACAGTATATGATTCTGAAATGGGCCATTCTGCATAAGTATGTTTACTTTTGGTACTTTAATTATACCTTAATGCTAATACCTTTGCAGAACTTTCACTTGTAACAGTATATTTTAACACTGCTGTAGTGCTGTCAGATGTGACTGCTTCCACCACTGGTTATATCAGCACCAATAACTTCACTGTTACTAAAGCAGGTGATTACACCTCTGGAATATATGTGATGTTGGCTGTTATATCTTTATCAGCTGGGTCTCTGCTCTGCTTATCTGTCATCTGGGCTTTATCTTATCACTACGAGTGCGACAGTATCAGTGTGACAATGTTGCTTTGTTTGCGTTGTCTATAGGTCACCAGGATGGTGAAAACTGTGTAATAGATGTTCAGCCACGTTGTTGCAGTTTTTACTGGAGATTATAGATTATTTCATATCCCTTGAAGTGGAGAGATTTGTCTTGATGGCTCACTTCATGAGATTGAACTTTTTCCTCAACAAACTCTCTGTTTTATTTGTGTAGTAGTTCTCTTAATGTCATACAGAGACATACACACCTTCCCATTCACACCAATGTGGTTATATTTATAGTATGGCTCTTAACCCTGGGACCCACGGGATCGTGGACGATCCCAACTGACTTTACAGTCTTTCAGAGGCCCTAGTTGGTTCAGTTTTAGGGCTGAAGTTACATACAGTATATCATATGAAAAAAATCACCAGAAAACCTAAGGAGTCTATTGGTACTAACCCTGTCATGCTACCATGTTGGGACAGAAGACAAATTTTGCTCAATAGCTGGGCCAACATGCCAATTTATGATAATCATATGCAGTTTAGGGCAAAAACATCATGCAGTATAAATGGGTTATTTTTACCTATTCTAAAATAATGTGTTTGAATATTTCTGCATATTAAACAGTCTTGAATGACTAAATTAAATTAGGTATCATCGTAAAGCTGAGACTCTTGTGGATCCATTGAGCCCAACTGCATTCAGGTGTGATGATGTTAGTTCCCATAGCAGCCTTTTCATTGTCGTGAGACCACTGCGAAACTTGACTTCACTGTATTAAATGACCTGTGGTGACCTCTGGGATAATCACAGTCTCATGAAACAGCCACAAACTAGAGACCGAGAGCATTCAGGATGGATGGGTAAAACGGGTCTACTGTAGGTGTCAGAGGGTTAAAGGTTATGTTGATGTTATTTTATGTCACCAAATATGAAAAAAAGTACATCCAAGAGCCTAAAAAATTTATGTCTCAAAAATTAATCGTTTAAAACATTTTGACAGGTCCAAAATTAATGTTTTTTTAATCTGTTGACTAAATCTGACATTTGGTTCCCACTTCTAAGAAGGCTTGTGAGCCAACAGTATAACGACGGCGGTATCGTGGTATTTCTGGGTCGCTGGTGATCAAGTTGTATTGAGAAAAATGAGCAAATGTCTGAATTTGATGGTAAGTGGCCACTTTTTCCACATTCGCTTCAGTTTAGGTGTTCAACTTTGGAGAACTTTCAGGCGAACAGATGATGGTCACTCGCCTGCATTCAGGCATGTGTGACTTCCACTGTGCTGCAGTGTTCATCTGAATCCTGCATCTGTTTACAGTCATTCTCCTTTAACTTCAGCGTCTTCCCCGCTGTGACATTGTTATTCCAGCCTTGACCACCATGGTCACAAATCCATAGACGATGGGGGGGACAGTAAAAGAAAAAAAAAACAAACCTTCTGTCTGAATGAGGGACAATCTGACAATTGTGGAGAAATCAGAGAGGCGCTGGCAGCCTTGAGGGAGACACAAGAGCACCATCAGGGCTTTTATGAGGACAAATCTGCCCTTAATGGAACAGCGAGAAAGAAACCCCATAGTCTTACAGGATTTTCTTGTTCCTTTGTGAGTACAAATTGTACAGTTGTGTTAGAGGAGAAAGGAAAGGTATACAGTATGACAGTATACATTGTTTAGACCCTTTATTAGTACATGTTCTTTTGTTTAAGATAAGATAAGATAAGATATTCCTTTATTAGTCCCACAGTTGGGAAATTCTAAGGATGATATTCAAGTTGCAGCTGCCAGTTTTATTTTAAATTACACTTTCAATGGATGTTCAAAATATGACAGCTATTCACTCCATCTGTCAGTATAAAAACAGTGATTTATGCAGCTTCAAATATTATGGCTGACATTTCTTCAGTCAGTAAACTCTGGGTTTTATACCTGAGGATCCTCGCCTGTCTCAAGCAGAACATGCAGTCACACACAAACCTCAGCGAACCAAACCTTGTCCACGTTTCACCTTACCATTAAGAGTTACAATGATACAGAAGTCCTCATACTGTATAAGCACCAGACATTTTCAACAATGGCTGCTTTGCAAATTACTCCTGCAAATTAATATGAAGCGTTGTGGTTGTAGAGATCTCTTTACATGACAATGACCTTGGAATCTCCTCTGATTAAGCCTGATTGAAATACTGTACCACATCCTGTGTGCCAAAATCTTTCAGCTGCTCGTCTCTTTGGATGAATGACATCTTGTGAGGGCAGCGAGGTGCAAATACGCCTGGAGGCCTGTAGCGTAGCTGTTAGCTGCACTGTGCCGCTGTGCCACAGGGAGCTTCTTTGAAGTGCCAGGTGGATGCCTGGATCTCAGTGACTGTTCTGTTTCCACAGCTGCAAGAGCAGTGAAACTTTAGCTGTAGCTGCTGGCCGACACGATCACCTTCCCTGGAGCAGCAGAGGAGAAACAGGAGGTGGGCACTCTGCTGCTGACATTTCTGATGGATGCCAGTCTGATTTCTGCGCTGCTCTGTGAAAATCATCTCTACAACTGCCAGAGCATTTCATAATCTTTTACCTGTGTTATCTGTCATTGAGCCACCATCACATGTTGTGTCAGTGTGGTTCTGAAGTGGAGATCACCAACACATGCCGCCTTCAAATGAAAAAAAGCGGTATACACAATATGTGCGGCGTTCGAGTGTTTAAGTTGTGAAGAACACTGCTGCTAAGCAATATTAACGTTACTGTCCGAGTTTAGAAGCCACAGAGGCTAACAATTTGGCAAGCTAGCCAGTGGGGAACATAACGAAGGAAATGCAAAGACATAATGACGGAGGAGAAAGATGAGGTCGTTGGGAATATCAACGTTTTCCTCAGACATATCATAAAATTAACAATAAAAACAATATGACTAAAATTACAATATACTGTACAATATTAACTTACTACACACAGAGATTGTGCATAAGTACATAAGTTAATATATTATAATTTTAGTCACTCTGACAGTAAATTTAATATTGCCGTTGCTTAACAGCAGTGTACTTCATGACTTGAACGCAACGCATATCGTGTGCACAACTTCCTATCTCGTAAACATGGTAAACACGACCCCATTTGAAGGCACCATTAGATACCAAATGGAAGTTGACAGCCATGTTTTAATTGAAAAACAAAATGAACATCTGTTGGAAATTAATATTCAGTCTAAATAAAGGAATTTGTTACTTTTCGTTCAGGATTTGAAAATCGTATTCAGGGGACAGTCCTACTGCAGGAGAAGTTAGCGTATAAACCAAGGTAAGGAAATGTGGTTACAAAATTGACAAAGATTCGACAAAGTAAAATACACCTTCAGAGTACAGCATCAAAAGAAACTTAACTTAAAGCAGTGAGATCTTGTCTGTGTGTTTGTCCAGGGGGAGAGACAGTCCTCAGGCAAACGAGACAACGAGGAGACAGCGCCAAGCATGTCAAAGACTGTGTAGTCAGTCAGAAAACTTCAGCAGAGAGAAAATACACATTGGGATTACAGCCACCACTCTGAAAAGATCAACTGGGTGCATATGAAGGGAATCTGGAGTTCAGCGTTTCTGGCGTCAGCTCTGCAGAATTCAGATTATTCCCCGTTTCTGTCTGAGAAACCTCCAGGGACCGCAAAGGGCTGGGAGTGAAGCGTAGTGAATGTACAGGATAATGTGACAGAAAATGAATTGTTTCGGGTGTTTGGCTTTGTCTCTGAGGGAGGGACGACGTTCCAATATTGTTTTTTCCACAACACCAGTCTAAACCCAAATTCTGCAAACATAAGACAACTTTCCTCTAAATCTTATTAGCTATAAATGTCATGGTATGGCGAGTCGTTTTCTGGAAACCAGCTCTGCAAATTTGAACTGGACGTCTTATAATCATTTTGTATGCAAATATGTTAAAAAACAAGTCAGAAAGTTGGGCCTTTTGTTCCCTCAATAAAGCCTGTCAGGCAGCTGCCTATGAGGTTGTCAATCACCAATGGGTCGTTTTCTGCAACAAGGTAACGGCAGGCGATAACTGCACTACATTATAGGAAAAGGCAACACCACAAAAATGTCTTTTTGATCCGATTCTTTTTGTTTCTCCAGTAACATGAACAATGAGCTACTGCTCCAGGCGAGTAACGTCCAATCACGTCCTTCCGTTGACTTTGTATACAACCACCACTGCAATTTGCTTTTCCTTCTATCTGAACATACAGTCTGACTTTTTTCTAGGGCTGTTGGAGTTAACGCGATTATAACAACTTAATGCAAACTGTTTTTACACCATTAATTTCCTTAACGTATTAATACAATTAATCTTCTGCAGGTTGTATCAGGCTCAGTTTTAAAGCCAGAGTGAAGATACTGTCATCATATGAAACTAGAAAACATCAAGAATCTGTTGGTACCAACCATCCTCGCTCACTGTGAGGGAAGTAATTTAAAGCTCTGAACTTGAAAAAACTGTCACGGCCATTTTCAAAGATGTCTCTTGACCTCTGACCTCAAGATATGTGAATGTAAATGGGTTCTCTGGGTACCCACCAGTCTCCCCTTTACAGACATGTCCACTTTATGATAATCACAAGTCATAGTCAAGTCAGCACACTGACAGCTGTTGTTGCCTGTTGGGCTGCAGTTTGCCATGTTGTGATTTGAGCATATTTTTTCATGCTAAATGCAGTACCTGTGAGGGTTTCTGGACAATATTTGCATGTTTTCTGTTGGTAATTGATTTCCAATAATAAAGATATACATACATTTGCATAAAGCAGCATATCTGTTTACTCTCATGTTGATAAGAGTCCTCAGTACTTGACTATGTGCAGTGATTAATCATGGACAATCATGTGATTAAATATTTGAATTGATTGACAGCCCTATTTTTTCACATATTTACTGAAATTCCCTCACTACTCCATGTCAGATGGATAGCAAACACACTCGTGGTGAAATGTGAGAATTTCACAGCAGCGGTATTATGATCATAAGATTTAACATTTATGAGCACTGTTACTTTGAGAACGGTGCCGTGGGGGCAACACCGAGGAAACCCAGCCAGGAGTCCAACACTGAGTGCTGGAAGAACAACTGTGTGAGTGTCCTCCAGTCAGTTTGTTGTCCTCTGTGGTGTCTGTCAGCTTTATGGGCCAGGACAGACCCTGGCCATCCTACCCAGGGCCATTCAATACAAGTATATGAGGACTCTGACAGTGGAAGGTCTTTTCACAAACACGATAGCTGGAGTGTTGACAGTGTCAAAGCCATTCACTAAGATGGATTTCCCTGCTCTGGCAGAGGATCAATGTCAGACCTAGACTTTTTGGGTGCTCTGAGCAGGATTTGATTTGGGTGCCCCCTTATTGCAACATGTTGCCTCTTAACATGGCACTGAACCAACTTGTGTATTGTAAATGCTGGTTTAAGAACACTAAGCAGGTTAAGTTAGTCCAGTCTGCAGAAACACTATCTTAGTAGTGACTGCAGTAAATACAGTATGAGCCCTATTTAAACGCTCTATAGCGCATGGTCTAAAGAGCAAGGCCAGAGTGCATTTTAGAGCGTATCCAACTCCATGTTTGCTAGTTAAACGGCACACAATCCAATCACCTTAATATAAATGAAGTATACTAATAGCACTTAGATAAACTTCGTTTTGGTAAGGGCAGCTGCTAGCCACTTGTTCAGCTGTTGCCATTTTGAGAGCTGTGTGGAGACAATCCATCAATCATTGATGAACCCTGAATCTGGAAATTCACACCTTTGAATCACCGACTGCTGTGTTGGCAAAGTGTTGAAGAATAGCTTGAGAAGATACTTATCGCAGTTGGTATTGACTTCATTCTTGTCTTGTCCACTTACTGTGTTTAACTTATCTAATGCAACTACAGAATGTGTTTTTTTTAACCACGTAATCCTGGGAGTGCTTGTTTTGTAGGGGACAGAAAATTACTTAACCTACCCAAACAGTCTGTTTTGCCCATTTATGAGCTTATTATTTTGAACCAATTTGTTGGCAAAATTGGCACAAAATGTTTCAATTTCTATGTCATTATTATCTCTTGTTCGTTGCAAATAATCTTTTCTAGGGAGCCTCCAGAGACCGGGGGGTTATATCGATTATATCGCTTAATGGGAGAGGATGCCACAGAGCCCAGGGTCAACAAGAGGCATCTGCCTGGATATGGAAACACAGCCTTCACAGTGTCACTATTTGATATCCTTTATCCCAAATCGACACAGTGACCATAGCCTGCTGAGCCCAGAGATTTCCACCTGAAACCTCGAGAAGAGCGTTAAAGGAGTGAAGGATTTTGTGTAGCGGTAGAGAGACAGATATCAGAAAGAGCTTACCTGCCCTCACAGCTGCCGCTCTCGTCGCCACCAGCAAAGGCTTTCACACCCACAAAACCTTTAAAACACCTTTGAGGTGTGGAAAAAAAAAACACTTAACAGAAGGTGAAATCGGATGTGTGCTGACAAAGCTTGGAGCAAATGAATGGATGATGTTGCCGCGGAGGATCTGAACCTACAGGTCCGGTTGCTGTTAGGAAATTCCCCTCTGAAGTCTCAACACTGAGATGCTGGATGAAGCCTGCAGGGAAACACTATAGATCTGAGTATTCCTCTCTGAGTCTTTCTCACAGTTTCAGTGTTTGTGGAGCTACAAAGAATCTGATCTTGTTTTCAGGTAAATCAGTTGTTGCACTGTGGGGGTTCAGACTATCATTTGGAGTTTATCCACACACACAAACAACACAGCAATTATAGAGAGAACAGAAAAACACATCTCCCCATTCTGTCAATACACAAAGGAAAATAAGCTACTTTTTATGGTTTATGGGGAGGATGAAGAAAGGCTTATGAGAGGGAGCAATATCATTGTCCTCATTTCTTGTTTTCTGTTTGTTTGTGGATTTTATGTTGGTTATAGGTATTTGAGATATCACCTTGTTTCCTCCAGCCCGAGGTCTGAACTACGAAGCAGGATTTGTGGTTAGTGAGGTAACTTCAGGGTTAATCCTGGGTTTTCAGTCCTACAACGGTGGTTCACTCCGGCTTAGATCGCCATGGTAACTTCTGTTGAACAGTTAACAGTATCAGATAATAGATCAACTCGTTTAAAAGCACCACCTACTGACCAATCAGAGCTCGGTGCGCAGATTGTATGCTAATATTACACAAATATGAAGAAGATAAATCATAATCCAGGGTAAAAAAACACAGTTTAAACTGACAAATGCAGGAAAGATAGCTGGATTTACACTGTAGGTACTGACTGCTTTAAATTACATTGTTATAATTATTTTTTTTACTTGCTCTGAAGTCCGTTTCACACCACCAGAGACGGGGATGCAGCTGAGACAAGGTTGAAATAGTCATACATGCCACTTCATTGCTAAAGGGCATAATGGCGTGTAATCCATTCATCCATTACACTTCTGAAAGCTATTTATATATCACTGCCCCATCTAGAGGACTATATCTGACTTTTGAGTATTTTGTTGAATTAATAAGCCTCTTAATTTAAGCATTCACACATCGCCATTTTTTTCTTTTGCCAGCTGTCCTTCCGACATTTGGCAGCTTCAGCTGTGTTACTGTTAGTCTGGATTATGTGTTTAACTTCTGTTAATAGTTTGCTCTTGTTTGTAAAGTGTGCAGCTCTGCCTGTCTGTCTGCAAGTCTGTGTTCTTGTCCATGTTTGTGGTTGGTCATATGCTGCAGAGACATCCCGTTTATGAGAACGCACTCGTAGCCAGAGAGAGAAACCCTGGGATGATTTACTGAGTTGATAACCACTGTTTTAGGACAGCTTAGCAGGATCTTGTTTGTTAGGGCTAGTTAAGCCAAATAAAAGAAGATAGCCTGGTGTCATGAACTTGTAGGATAGGCCCCCGTTCTTACTCTCAGAGCATCAAATACCGACGCTTGGGCAATGGCCCTCAACATTTTGATACCAAAGATCAGCTTCAGTATGAGACGCACCTGTAGTAGTAAAAGCGAGAAAGTCTGCTAAGGGCGGGTGGGAAGGTTGATAGATGGGCCAAACAAATACAGACTTTCACTGAGGGGACCGAAATTTATGTCCCCTTTATGTAATTTTTACTGATGCCGTTATGTCACGTGACACTACGTCACCGAGTCACATGACCTTTTGCAAAACTGTTCTTTTACGGCACACCATGGTTTTTTTCTAATCCCACCCAATGGGTTTTGGTGCCTAAATCTAACCGACCACCATTTCACAATATTAACACTAACACAGTAACACAAGATACTATACAAGGAGCTGCTGCACAAGAGGCAAAACACTGTATAACGAGTAGGGATGAGGTCATGTTTGAGATCAAGTTTCAGTATATCAGAAACTGAGTAAAAATGAATACTGTTCATGAAGATTAGTGAAGATGAATGAAGTTATCCCCAGTGTGAATAAATGCATATATTAGTGATAGAATTATAATATGTTATAATAGTACTATCATAGAAATGTTCTTAATCTATGTGCAATACACATACGATTTACAGGTACAGATTACGGGAAGTGAAAATCATGAAAGCATAAGATGATGAAGTATGACATCAGCTTATGTGTTGTGGCGGTGTTTTCCACCATCTGCGTAGTTTGCTTATGGTCACATTGTACACTTATATATTCAGTGTTGACATTTATTACAGCCATTTTTAATGAAGAAAATGCAAATTCAGGGCAACCAGCTGTCCTGCTTTGTACTGAGACTGAGGGACTATGTGAATATACTGTACAAATATATATCCTGAGGCTTTAATGCATAAACTAGCTAATTAAACACTGTTAATATCACCTACAATGAGTTTCATTATTGCTTGCATCAGTTACAGCAATTCAGTGCCTGAAGCGCGAGGCAGGGTCACCTCAAAATAATGTAAACTGTCAACTTTGATTAAATGAAAATGAACAGTTGTGATTAGCTCGGGGCCGCCTTTTAGACCTCAAAAAGCCAAAAACTTGAATCAATGAAAATGTGACCTTGATAACGAACCCCAGTAGGGTTGAAAAGATGATCTATTTAAATACAAACAATGACTACAGTTATTAAAAGGGGTACTAAAGTGTTGGGTCAACACACCAAGAGCCACAACAAGCCAGAAAAGCCAGAATAAAGTGAGACTTTGATCATGACAAGAAGGTTAAAATGGTGCAGTGTTTAGGATTTGGCAGTACCTAGCAGGAACATGTTTGTTAGGGTTAGTTAACCCGATAAGGAAAAGATACCCAGTTCGTATGACTAGCTATCCACCCCGACCACCTACATGCCACTTTTTGTGTTAATAAGTGAATGCCCACTGAAAATAAACACTCTGCATTTCATTTTAAGTTGTATGCAATGATGTTTTCTCAAGAGGAAGGTCACACGCCGCCAAAAGAGCTCTGAGATTTGATGCTAATTTTCATAGTGGCCAAACGGCAGTAGTACAACTTAAAAAGACTTTCCCCCCCAAAGACTTACACTGAGAAAAAAAGACATCAGTAACCCAGCAGATAATTGTTTTTAGGTGAATTAACTTCCCAGTATGAACACTTGATTATCCTTTATTTAATCATTAGGTCCTAAAAGTGGTAAAATGAAGTAATAGCCAAATCCAGTTATTGTGAATGAGAACCAGACTGAGGCTGGACTGAGGGCTGGGAGGTGGAGTTACAGGAAACACTCCTGCTCTGCTTTATGGATGGGAAAGATCGTTGGATGAACCAGATACTTTATCACCTGAGCCATTTTGGTTTCATGTGCCACTGAGCAACTCTTGAGTGAATCAATAGGCGCCCTCCTCCAACGCTGTATCCAGTTCTCCTTATTAATCTATGGACAGTCATTGTGGTCACATCTGAGTAATTGACCAATGCTGCTGTTTTCTAGTGAGGACAGTTTCATTTGGTAGCTAAAAATGACTCCAAACAAATCACGGGGGAACTTTTACAGATGTTGAAATGCACAATATTGACACTTACTTTGTTCAGCTGAAAATATACTGGTTCCCTACTAACAAAAATCTTCAGTTATCTCCTTTTGCAACTTATTAAATAAGTTTTGCACAATCCAATCGATGTGTGAGGGGGAAGTTTTTAACCATCTGCTGTTTTTAGAAAAACAGCTTGAGAACAGAAAAGCGTAATGAGATCTTACTGCTGTTTAATGTTTCTGTCAGCCGGAGAGAGAACAACTCTCGGGACAAAATTAATTGTAATATAGGGACTTAAATGAGAGTTTTAACAGAACAAAAGTAAAACTCAGAAAAGTAGAAATTACATACAACAGATTGGATGTCAGGAAAGCATGGGTCCCCCAATTATCCCTTCAGATTGTTCGTACACTTAGATAAAATGATATTAACTGAATTTCCCCACTGTGGGACTAATAAAGGAATATCTTTCTTTCTTTCTTTCTTTCTTCTTATTATTCTCCAGTATACACTTAAATGCTCTAGAGATGATAACACTATATGGTAAGTAAATAAATTTGGTTTATATATTCATTCATACTGGCTCACTGTGTCCCTAGCGGCAGCTTCTGGCCTCCAAGCAATCTCCTTGTATCCATCTGTACTGTCATGTAGAGCCGTATAGCTATTTGTGTCCCATCCTGTCAACACAATCTTCAGCGTCCATCACACATCTCCTGAGGTTTACATAACCGTGCTTTTATTTTCAAGTGAACTTTACAGTGTATGTGGAGGGTGGATATGCACATCATTTCTGATATACAGACCACGGCAAACCAAGGCCAGTAAATGTCTAGTGTGTTTCCAGTCTGACTATCTATCCAGCACAATCCACCATTTTTTAGTCCATGTTGCCTTGGGCTCAAGGCTCCTTTCTGCTGTACAGGGGTCCCCAAGGTCTACTCATGAATAACCCCCCAGACACAAAAGGGGAAACAAACAATTTCACTCTGGGTCCTCTGCAGACAATGAGGAAAAAAAAAACCTCCAGTATATAACACACCAGCCTTCCTCTAAAAACAGCCCAACAAGTTTGCTGTCTTCCAAGACCGTTTATACCCTGTCACCTGCTGTCTGTGGCCAATCAGGGAGGAGCTCTGGAATTAGTGCCACTTTAACCCAGGTGGCATCAATCTCCCTTCATCTGCAGCCAGGTGGTGGTTAAAGGTACGCTGACAAAACATACTAATCAAATGTACTCTCTCAAGAGGCATAAGCAAAAGATAAATACTGTTAGTGAAGTAGAGAAACAGGTAAATATTCCCTTCTTTGGAAATGACTGGGAATAAAATATCCACAAAGACATTTTAAAGGGAAAGGACCAATACAAGTTTTCCTTATATATGTCTTTTAATAACTATAGGCTTTACTCTTCACTTTACCTTTATTACAGTCTGATTGCCTCAAAGACACCCTTTCCATGAGTAATATGTTTTTCAGATTATTATTCAGTTAAATTATTCAGTTCAAATACATCTGTTAAAGCATCAGTGGGGAGAATTGGAGCAAATATTATTTTAAAAGTGTCAGTTTATCCTGACAGAAGTGAATGAAACACGTAATCTGAAAAAATCATGTTCCTCTGTGTCCTCCGGTGCTCCTAATGGCATCTGCAGGATTTCACAGACCAGAAGAAAACAACCAATCAGAGCCGAGCTGCACCCTGCTGTTTCTGAGCAGCTGTCAATGACACGGTCAAACTAGGCAGCGGTGATCAAATAGAAATCAATAGTCTGTTACTGTAATGCCTATTACTCTCCTCAAATGTTTTCAGAAACATCTTGTAGTTACTGTTTAGCTGTAAAATGAGAAAGTCTGTGACCTGGAAGCCATGTTGAGATCAGTTGAGGAAATACTAAGCACCGCCCACCAGCCAAAGTAAACCACAAGCTACTATGACAAGCTAAACAGTAACTACAAGATGTTTCTGAAAACATTTGAGGTGAGAAATTGGCATAACAGTAACAGAATATTGATTCCAATTTGATCAGCACTGCCTAGTTTGAATGATGCAATGGCTGGACCTCATTTGCATAAAGTTGAGGTTGAGTCATGATTATGCAAATTCAGATACTGCAACTGTTCAGTCAACTCGTGGTGCCTGATCCATTATCCAACATGTGGCCGGATGTCCTGCTCTCCATAGAGAACGAATAGGATCCATCAATATCTACGTCAACTGATTTGGTGCATCTCAAGCATTAGGCTGAAGATGACCACCAGACCCTTTTACCAATTAAAAAAAAAAGGGATGAATAATTAAAGTTGTAAGGTACTACAACACAGTGTGCAGACATCCACACAGTCCTGAGGAGAGGTGTAATCAGGCAGATGAAGTGAGAACAGCTGTTGGTGCTTCTCTGGGAGAAGAATTCAAATCACCTGCATAGATCTACTTTGGACAACTGAAATATTATGTTAAAAAGCACAGAGGTCCAACTAGACTTACCAACAGAAAAGTAATGTCAGGATTAACTGACACAATTGCCAATTTGCATCACCATAAAATGTGTTTCTGTGCATCATGGTGTTTAGAGCGGTAATACACCAGGCAGTTTTAGGATAAAATAGACAAAAGTGTTTCGCTTAAGCTGCCATTAAGAGGATACAAAATGGGACTCTTGATAGAAAGAAGTGCAAATGTTTCCTGCTAACACAAAGTTCCTATTTGGGTTCTGTTGACCTCACTGATGTGTATCACTGCCTGTGGTCTCTGTAAACTGAGAGAGGCAACATGAAGAGGAAGATGTAGGAAGAGCAGATCTGGGGGGGGGGGGGGGGGGGGGGAAATCTTTAAGTAAATGCGTTTAATTTGGAAAAAAATATGTATGTTTTTTATCCTGTTTGAATTGCACCATGAGCCATCAGAGTTTTGTGTGACACTACTCTGTGAACTCCATTTCTTGTCTCGTACAATATACGTCATCAATACTAGCTAGCTGTGTTGTTGAAATGTTCATCTCACCTGATGTGTTTTATCCAGCGACTCCTGGTCTTTTTATCAGCTGGGAAGAGAAAGAAAAAGCGAAACTTGTTGCTCCTAGTAGGAAACACACAATAATCGTAGCTTCAGCGAGAGATGTCACCTACGTGGCTTTTGGGTGTGTAACACGTACATGTATTTTCAGTCTGATACTTCAATAGTTTTACAACAAACTTCGCCCAGTGCCAGCTGGGATCGACTCAACACCCCCACAACCACTAACGGAAAAAGTGGTTGAAGATGGATGGAGCAAAAATTGACACATGCGTGAGGTGTTGCTGGATAGCAGCAGGAAAACGCACGAAAAATACTTTGTTGAAAGTTGGGCAGTGTCAAAAAAAAAAAAAGGGGAATTTGTATCAATGTACACAAATCACATAGATTAAATTAATTTTTATATTTTGCCATGAGACCGTGTTAGTAAAACACATGTCCTGCAGCCCAGCAGGCTAAAGTTTGATCAGCATAACACCACATATGAACTTTCCTTACGAGGGAATTTTTGGGTCTGACTCTATGAACACTTCAGTTTTCACATGACGGCTTCCTGTAGGCAAGTTGCACTTTCGTCTTCCTTTATTGCTAACGTGCTGTGTGGCTTGTTTGCTTTCTTGTTAATGCGATCTGGTCAGTGTGTGAAGTGACAGGTGTCCAAGGTTGATTCAGACATCACACAGGGAGCGTTGGATGAATGTTAAAAGACACTCTCACTCCCATCCTTTTCAAAAGGGGCCCTCTCCATCTCCTCAGCCCTCCTGCAGAGCATCCTCGCTGGGCAGAGGGACGCTCTCGGCCAGCCTCTCTAAAGGCTCTCAGCTCTTTCTCGGTCTTTCATCATTCTTTCTCTCTGTCTTTCTTTGTCTTAAAACAATTGTTCTCTCACTTTAAAACCAGATAAGAGGAAAGAGACAATTAGCAAATGATTTTTCTTAAATCCTCGCTGGTGATCTGATTCAACCCTGCGTTTTATTTCGTAACGTGTTTGTTTTGATGCCTGTCAACCTCAGGGGGCACATTTAACAAGTCAGTCATCCCTTTCCTCAGATTGTGTTGCTACAATGATTTATTAGAAACATTAGCTGCAGCGACGGCTCGTACAAGGAAAAGCTTTGTGAGGCGTTTGTTGCTTTTGGACTGTTGCTCCTTTCGCACTGAGAGTTTAAACTGTGCATCAAGTAGCATAATGGGGGGTAAACCTACCTTCAACAGCATTTCAGGGACTAGATTTCGATGTGTAGCTGCTCTTAAAACATTGAACTGTGGTCACTGAAAATGATATTCAAAAAAATAGTTGGTGGTACTTCTAGGTAGATTTTGACAGTATTTTCACCTGCAAATGATCAACACTGATGACAAAATGTCTCGCTTTGGCTTTCCTGTTGACTTGACCAGGATGTGACCAACAGATGCAGCATTGCTAACCAAAAGCAATCATTAATACAGCAGCAGAGAGGGCACATTTTCTCAACTGTTTCTGGCAGAGGACCCCTTAAACATTGTCATAGTTAGTTTTTATTTTATTGACATTTGTGCCTTTTGAAGATCACCTGTAGGTTTCACTTTCGTCAGCATTTTATTTACCACTTTATCACTGCATGTACCTCATTGTGCCATGAATACCACTGCTGAAACACTCCCTCTCTCTGCCTCATTACTGCAGCTCCCTGAGGGGATCCTTATCAGTTTTAGCCGACCTTACCTATGCTAATTATTTAAGAGGTTGGAGGGCAGCAGTAGAGATGGAGGGGTGATGGAAGAAGAGCTGGAAAGAGGAATGTAGAAAAGGGAGGCATAGGTGAGGGCATGGTTAGAGAGGAGATCACAGTGGGGACGGTGGGCAAGAGAACAAAGATGGGGGAAATGCATGCAAATAAGCACACACACACACACACACACACACACACACACACACACACACACACACACACACACACACACCTGCTCCTATGTGTTATCTGCACAGCTTACTGTTACACACCGCTGTGAGCCACACACAACCTGCCTTCTTATTCAATACTGAAGGAAAGAAAGAAGAAAGACAGAGGGGCTGGAGGAAGAGGAGGAGGAGGAGGAGGAGGAGGAGGGGGAGGAGGAGGAGGAGGAGGACGGGGAACTGTCATTGATTTGCAGCTCTTTTTGAGCGGCTCTTTTATTTACACACAACTTTATTTATTCAGGCTCACGTCGGCGCTCAAGAGGAGTCAGCCAATTACCTATGCATTATTGACGAAGATGCTGTCGACCTCTTGTGGCTCCGATCTCCTCCTCTTCTCCCTCTCTCCTTCTTCTTCCCTCTCCTCCCATTACATGTCCTTCTTTCCCTTCCCTCTTCCTTTAATTTCACCCACCTCTTCTATGCTTTTTTCAATTCCATCACCTCCTCCTCATTTTATTCCCCTTCTTTCTTCACCCCTCCCTTTTCTTTTTTCCCCTCACTATCTCCCCCTCTCCTGGTAGATCTGGACTTATTTACTGCAAAACAAAGATGAATCATCTTACAGTGCTGGAGATAAACAGTGATTCATACACACATATGCAACACATTTAGATCACAGTAGCGCTTCATCACTGTGGTCTCCTAAGTTTGAACCCTGCTAATCTTCAGTAGTGACACATCAGGGGAAGAGAGAGAGGAACTGAGAAAGCAGCACATCTGAGGCGAACAGGATACAGGCTCCACTTCACCTTGATGTGAAAAGCCCAGCGGAGATCTGACCACATGACTAAAGGCGCTGGATGCATCCTCCTCCTCCTCCTCCTCCTCCTCCTCCTCCTCCTACTCCTCCACTTCAAAAGGATGTTGGCTTCATTAAAGAGCCGCACTAGGAAACACCAGAAAGTACCACAAAGACATGAGTGTTCGTCTACACATCTGTGGGTGAGCTCACACTTAGAAACACACACACTCACCGAAAAGCTCTCACTATACTTCCAGGCATCCAACACACATGTTGTTGTGTAATCAGGCTGAACAGGAACCGTAAAGACTGTCTGAGGTATATACCAAGGGACGTATGGTAAGGAGGTAGTTACAGCCACCCAACAAAACAAACAAACACAGCGTATGTCAGCAAAACTGCTGTGCCAAAGGTTTGGTGGACAAATCGGACCATTGAGAGCCCTTAGAAAAATGACACACAACAGATAAAAGAGAGAAATGAGATTTGGGTTGATTGAAAGCTTGTGTGTTTACAGTCTGTGTGTGGATGTGAGTTTCTGTTGAGCTTTTAAAGGACAGAGTGTATTCCTTAAAGAGACGTAATGAGTGTGCGTATACTCATGTGTGTGTCTACGTGTGCAGGCTACCATGGTCGCACGTCCACGAGTTTGTCAACCTTCAGTGGAGGAACGGCAGGTTCTGACAAACACGTTTTATATTCATCATCTTCATTGGATCAGTAATTATTCAGCTGTGTACATCAATCTGTTCCTGTTACGACTAATTATTATTTAAACAACATAAATAATATGCACGGATTCTAATTCCTTGAACAGCTGACAGACCAAATACGACTGATAATAAGCTTATTAATGCTGCTTTGTAGATACAGTCACCCACACAGCCCAGAAACACTGAAAACAGACACAAAAATAAGACAGGCATGCATGTGGACTAAGATAAAGACATTAGACACTCCGGTACTGTATTTAAATATATTATTGAGGTAGTTGTACTTTTGCTTTACTTTTCCTGCTACTTTATATTTCTACTCCATTAAAAATTATTTCAGCTCTATTACAAATAGGACAAACTGATTTGCATAAAACTAGCCACACGTATTTAAAGGTGCAATGCATAGGATTTGGCAGCATCTAGTGGTAACCAATTAAATAGCTCTCTGCTCACACCTCTTTTTCCTCTTTCCCTTGCTTTGCTCAGAGGGCATATTTACGATAACGCTACCTTAGGAGCAACAGAAGTCAGACAGCAGCTGGCAGTATCACGGTTTTGCACTCTGCGGTTCATGTTACCGCAGTTTCACAAATTGGAGAGATATGGTCGCCTTCAGGTAACGAAAAAACCCAAAAGGCTCTCGCTAGAGCCATTCTGGGCTACTGGAGAAAGACTATATTGAAGATGATGTCATGGTAGTTTCACGTGGCGTTGCTATAGCGATGAGCCTGAGGGGGTACTATCCACAGTGGTAAACAAAACAGAGAAAATGACCTGGTATCAAAGTGAGTTGAGTTGAGCAGAGCGGAGCCGTACCATCCACTGGAAACACAGTATTTGCTGATACTTTTACTTAAACCTGCAATAACTGATTTTTTGGCCACTTGGGGGCAATGATCAATAGTGTTGTCAAGTAATTATCTGTGAATTGACTGATTAATCAACTCTCTGTTTCAGCTCTGCACACAGTTGACTGACAGACAGAAATCCTGAGCTTTAATATCTCGTTCCTTGAGCGCTGCTCGCACTGCTGTTTCCTGCCAACTCTTCTCCACTAAAACCAAATTGTAAATAAAAATTGTAAGATCAGATGTATGGATGATGAATCATTCCCTCAGTTTGCATGTACCCTCAGAATAATTGTTTATTGAGGGTCGTAATCACGCATGAGCCTCCTTTAAACAGAAGACAGATGAGCTTCTTCAGTGAAGGAGGCTTGATGAGGCTTCACCCTCAGCCATCAGCTGTTGTCTGTGGAAATGTTTCCCATTGTGGATCCTTGTGGATCTTCTATGTTATATTAAGCTGTGAATATTGCCATGATAAAACTGATAAGTGATATTCTTTTCGGTCTTGACGGCACAATATTAATTTTCCATGGTGAAGCTGCAAAAAAATATTTTTGTCATTTTTATCCAAGACCGAGCACATATGGGCCAATAAAGCAGCTAGCACTGACATTTAAATCCACTTCTGACATGTTGTTTGTGCACTCATTTGTTTCTTTTGCTTTGCTGGTTTGGTTTACGTCTTTCTGTCTGGATGGAGCCTTCAGTCACAATGAATTGTGGCCTGAAGGCATTTTTAGGACTATTTAGGCTCATCCTGTGTGGTGCATCATCACACAACACACAAATGCACACACAGAGGTTCAACAAAAACAGGAAATGCAGCTGATTCCCAAAAAAAATCCCCATGTGGTTCCTCGGAGGCCATGTGTAAAGTCTGAAAGTCACCCCGAGAGCAGATAGAGACTTTTGAGAGAGCTGAGAGTTTATAGGCTCAAATTAATATCCGATGGTTGCAATAAAACTACACTCAGCCTTCAATGGTTGTTTCATGCATCTACAGTATCACACAGACACTACCTGCAGATACCAAAACCGGGACCATAAACCTGTCTCCTCTATGGATTACAGTCATATTCAGCTAATTTCCATCAGTAATTTATATGCATTGTAAAGCAGGAAGTAGCTTGAGATTCATACAGTGCAGTTAGAATTAAAGGTGTGCAGGTCAGAGAGGTGCATGCACACAGTGTTTGATGATAGGTGAAGAGGAGACAGGAGATGGGACAGAAGTCCCATCATAATTAAAGCCAACGTTTTTTTAATGTTTAGCCATGTCCACCAATAGTTTTATATTTTGAGAAATATGTTAATTTGCATTCTTGCAATGATTTCCTGAAGTCTCCCCGCTGGTTTACGGGCAACTTCGCTCTAAAAAGCAACTATACTCAGGCACATGAAAAATACACCATGTCTTTTTAAAATGTTGGTTTGGCATCATTTTACAGGTCCGCACATTTCATGGTAATTAGGTGATAATTAGCAAGTACCCGATTTGAATTGATTTGGAATTGCTGTCAAATTACCCCAATATTTCCCTCCGAAATTAAATAAAAATGACTTTTTTTATTATAAATATTATTGAATAATTTTATGGTAAAATGGGATATAATGGTTAAAATAGGGCCCTTAAGTTATTTGCTAATTATGATCTATTTATCAGCCGACATGGAAATAAAGCATATCAATTAACTTTGTATTCTTTTCCAGCAGAATATAATTATCAAATAATGTTTATAATAAAATAATTTTTCAATAAAAGGTAAATACTGGGGTAATTTAGCAGTAAGAAATTTCAATTAGGCTACATGCTAATTATCAACTAATTACTATGAAATTTGCAGTACACATATTTTCTCATTGTTCAGAACCAGGCTAGCTGTTTCCCTCTGCTTCCAGTCTTTCTGCTAAGCTAAGCTAACTGTCTCCAGCTCCAGCTTCATGAAGAGTAGTCTGAGAGTGGTAACAGTTTTGTCATGTACCTGAGTGTATTTCAAAAAATGTTGATCAACGTCTTAAGCTTCGGTTAGATTTTTTCCTCAAAGACAGTTGCATGGAGCTGACTTGCGATTTTCTTCTCGGTTCTCGGTTTTCTCCGGCCATCTGTCCACACAGAAAAATTTAGATTTGAATGGACAGGAAAAAAAGCCTGCAGCACAGAACCCCCAGGTGTGACGCCACCGGGAAGGAATAGGGTTACTGTGTTTCCCTCAAAACATACAGCTACTGCAGTATACATGCATGTGCTCAGCTTTTAATTCATATGACTGAATAACGATGTGACATCCTCATACATTACGCTCTTTCTATTGGCTGCTCTCGTGTGCCGGGTTCATGGAGAGAAAGAAGTGATTTTCAGCACTGGGCCTAAGTGCTTTTTTATGATCGTTGTAAATATTTCACTCAAGCAGATGGATGAATTGCCGAGCTGAAAAGTATTCATTGCTATTTGAATTGCCTCTGGTGTTAAATTGAAATCACAGTGCACTGGTGAATAAGGTAACATTTTTTTCCCATGCTGGTGCAGGTCAATGAGGATTTGATGAATCTACTTTGGCATTCACACTTGTGATTTATTATTCATTTAATTCTTTAGTCCTTTCACAGGGATTCAGACCAAGAGTGGCTCTGTTTCTCTAACACACACACACACACACACACACACACACACACACACACACACACACACACACACACCACACACCCACACACACATTAGTCAAAATGCTGCATATTGATTATACAGATGTCCTTCACTTCTGTTGTGGTTAATCGGATCTGGCGCTGGAGTAGTCTGCATGCTATGTATCAAAGTTGCAAAAGTGAGGCATTTTAAAAAGAAAATATTTTAGTGTGGATGTTGTCTCGGGGAAACTGTAGTCTGTGTGAAAATATGGCGTGGAAGAACCACAGCTAACATGCCTGAGTTGCTACCAGGTGAAATATCTGGATCACACTTATAATCTTAACAGCAAGGTGGAGCTAACTCCAGTTACACTCTATTTTACCTCTGTTTTTGGTCTCTACCTACTGTGCTATCAGTGATTTTGCATTCTTAAACTGCATTTTCACCAAACCATAAACCTGAATCACGTTCAGCCCGCTCTCATTGGACGTTAAATACCGAGGCTTTGTCACGGCTGTGGGAGTGTGTTACTGCTGTGTTACGCGCCCCTTAGCGATCTCTAGCATGCATTAACTGTAATGTAAACCTACATGTGGAAACAGTAAATGCTCACAGAAAGTACGCCGGGTGATGTAGTTTAAACAGTGAAAAAACAGAATGGGCGGGCAGCAGGGGAGGTCGATGGGTCCAACAAACTCAAGGATTTCATCGAGGAGAGCACTGTTCATGTCTCACGCGTCACAGTGTCATTTTCACTGTACAAATGTAGTAGTTTTAAGCAGAACCATGTAATTCTTTCCCAAACCTAACTATAGTGGTTTCGATGCCAAAAGTGAAGTGACACCAAGACGCATAACAAAGCAACAGGATGTCATGAGTTAGGATGGGAACGAGTTGTTCTGATTTATCTGATTTAGCAGTTCACACATGCAGTTATTTATAATTTGGCGCTGACAGTTTCTCTAAACCTGCCTTTTTAGATTTACAAATTATTTCCTATGTTTCCCAGAATGCTGCTGGGCAGCCTCCAGAGTAAAAAATAAAACATAGGAAAGTAAAAGCACATCAGCGAAATACTGGACATTCATTTGAAATTGGATTTCTTGCCCCGTCTGTCACTTGCCCCCTCACTTCTTATCGACAGCTTCGACCTGTGCTGGCGGTCGCCTCCATGTGAAAAAATTCTCCCCACAGTCGGGTTGATGGAAATGCGGATGAATGCGATCGTAACAGATGGGTGTAAGAGCAAGAATAGAAGAAACACTCCAACCTGAGAAGATAGGAAGGGACCGAGTGAAGACCAGATGCAACATAAAATCCACCTCATCACTTTGATCCACTCTGATTTTTTTATTTTATGATTTTTTTATCCATCATAAAGCCCGGAGGACTCTGTAAAAATCCCATCGAGAGCTCTAAAGGTTTATTTATTGAAAAATAATCTTGTACCCTTTATTTTTGTCCTCTGTCCGCCTCCTCCTTCAGGAGATGATTGCATTGACCGAAGTTGCCTCAGACTTTGGGTGCAGTCTGATAAATTACTCTGTCCATCACTGGAGGACGGGAGTAAAAGCGAGGGAGATAACCTGGTTGTCCATCATCCTTTGTCCAAGTGCAGAGAGGAGATTGGATATTGACCCGAGGTTGCCTTCTCCAAGCCGAGATATTTGAAGACTCTGTCATGGAATGACACTAAAGTCCCAATACTGACTTTCTCTGCAGTCTCACATTTCTTCAAGTGCATTTCTTCCAACTTAAACACCTCATTTTTGGTGAGTCGCAATTCACAAAAAAACGAAATGTTGTGTATCATATCACCGTTCAACATCTTGTAGGAACTATTATCCTGTAGTCAGAGGTTTAGTGTGAAGGTTTGTTGGCATGGTAACACTCTGTCTCTGGTTGTAATGACACCTAGTATCATTGGAGCCCTGTTCTACGAAGTCTTACTTTTATCTCCGACAAGTGACAGTATAACAGCTGTTATAACAACTACACAACCTGGCAGCTATTCTGGCCTACTTTCAGCTCTTCAAATCCATGCATGCCTGTTCCTTCTTGCCCTACATCTACTTTTTTTTTAGGGGTGAAGCTGCCTCTCTGCGCCATGATTATTTGTCTACACCTCATCTGGCCTGTGGGTGCCCTCTAGTGTCCCCCCTCCTGCCAATCTGTGTCTGATTCTTTTGTGCCTGCCCGTCACCTGTCCCGTCATTATAGACAGTCTCTGCACAGCGCCACCTGGCCGCGGCGGAAGTCCCTGCAGGGGCAAAGCCGTCTGTATTTGGGGGAGTATCCTGCACAGCTGAAGAGGAGGGGTTCCCGCTGGAGGCCGCACTCCCGCCGCACCACCGAGAAAGCTGGAAGGATGTGGTTGATCTCGGAGTCTACCACCTCGCACTGCACCTCCAATCTGAGGGTGAAAGAGAGGAGCAGAGGTCTGTGTAATCCCTGAAATAACAGTTCATTGGGTTTGGGTACAGAGAAGGTGCTCTGGCATGTTCTTGAAAGGATAAAAATACAAGTAATAAGTTATTTTTATTTGAGACAAGTAACAGGAAAGTGGAATTGGCATAATCTCAAAATAAATGAAGAGTAAAGACAGGAAAAAAGAGCAATGTCATGGCTTTCAGCACACTACAGATGCCAAATTAAAAAGAGAACGATGAAATTTAGTGGCGAAGTGACAAGAAAGTTGGAAAAAACAGCGAGGCGGGTACGAGGTGTCAGTGTGAGAAAGATAACTTGTGTCAGAGAACAGACAGAGTAACAGAACAGAAACAAAACGAGAGCGGCACTGTAAACTGAGACGGAGAAGTAAACAAGAAAGATACTTGGAGGATGAAAAGAGCGAAGAAGAAGAGCCGCAGCTGAAAGCAGTCAGTGGGGAGGTGTTTGGAGGAGAGACTCAAACACCAGCAGGCTTTCAGTCACAGAGCTCCAGAAAACTTAAGTTTCTGGTTCAGCTGCCTGGAGCTGCTACAGTAAACTAAATAAATACCTGGTGAGATTCAGCCTCGCCTTGTTCTCAGTGTTAATGAATACAAGAGAAGTTATCCATCCGGGCAGTGCAGAAATACGCGGCAGGTTTAGATGCTATAACTTTGTGTGGATGAAATAACCACCAGGAGCCTTTCAGACACAGAGCCAATGCTTTTCTTTGAGGGGATTTTGATTATTGAGCTGAAAGTTGAAATAATATCTGAAAATGCTTGTTTGTTTCCAGTTCCTCTTAATATTCTATGGAGACACGACTGACAGTGTTTTGACTACAGACTCTTCAGTAACACTTTTATAGATCCACAGATTTCATGGTAATTAAGTGATAATTAGCAAGTAACCTATTTGAAATTTCTTTACCGAAATTACCCCAATATTTACCTCAAAATTTATCAGATATTACTTGATTATAAACATCATATAATTATTATATTTTGCTATTTCCCCCATAGCTGGTAATTTATTTACTAATACATTTCCAAGAAAACAATACAAAGTTAATTGATCTTCTTTATTTCCATGTCTGCTGGTTAATAGATGGTAATTTTCAATACATTTTGAGGTAAATGTTGAGGTAATTTGGCAGAAGAAATTTCAAATAGGTCACTTGCTAATTATCACCTAATTACCATGAAATTTGTGGATCTGTAAAATGAAGTGTTACCGATTCTTCTTCTTCTTCTTCAGGAAAAGCTGAGAGAGTGAGTACACCAGTATATAGAGAATAAATTCTAATGAGCTGTTGTACCATCATCATCCTTTGTGAGCATGACAGAAGTCCAAAGACAGCGACTGAGGGATTGTTACTGTACCAAAAAGTGTCAACACATGACGTATTTAAAGGTAGAAATCACCTCTCTTCTTGCCTCAGAAATATCTCTCTAGTTAAGTTGAAGGAGTGGTGTTTCTGGGTAAAGAAAGAAACTAAAATTTCCATTATACTTTGTATATTATATTATACTTTACTGTAATGTAAATTATAGTGTGTACTGTGTAACTAGGCTGACTTACCCACGCAGCGCCTCCTTGTTGTTGATGAAGCGGAAATGGGCGGGCTCACAGATGAAACCATCTGAATGGCACGCCTCCACGCAGGACTGGCCCTCTTGAGATACAAGCAGCCTGAGGGAGCTGAGAGGAGGCCAAGCAGGGGGCGCCGTCACGTTGGACGCCCAGCCAAGCGCTGTGGAATTGGGCAGGGGCACAAACAGAGGTCCTGTGATCCTGCTGCCACCAGCAGATCCCGGTCTGGAGAGGTTGGCTGGAACGAAGGGAGGCTCTGGGGCACAGAAGTCCTGGAGGGGAAAGATAGAGTAACATCAGTTTGTGCAGTCAGGTTATTGTTGGAGGAATACCTGCAGTACTTTATTATGTTTATAGGCAAAATAGTGAGGCAGCATGGTCAAAAGCATATTAAAGGACAGGTTCACATTTTTTCAAGTCTGTCCTATAACTATACTTACATAGCCATATGTATGTCTAATCATTGCTCTTGTTCATACTGGCCCTTAACCCCCTGAGACCCAACTGACTATCTTTTCAGAGGCTCTAGAAGGTTCAGTTTTAGAGCTAGAGTGAAGCTACAGATATCATATGGTACTAGGAAACCCCAGGAGTAGCGGGAGGAGTGGGGGCGGCAGTAGCTCAGTCTGTAGGGAGTTGGCTTGGGAACCGGAGGGTCAAGGGTTCAAGTCCCGACATGGACCAAGAACTGAGTGTGAACTGGTAGCTGGAGAGGTGCCAGTTTACCTCTTGGGCACTGCCAAGGTGCCCCTGAGCAAGGCCCCAACCCCAAACCCCAAACTGCTTGGGGCGCTTGTCAGGAGCAGCCCCCTCACTCTGACATCTCTCCATTGATGCATGTGTGTGTTCGGGTCTGCATGTACCGTGTATAAGTTAACAAACAGAGTGTAAAAATTGAATTTCCCCTCGTGGGACTAATAAAGGTTGTTGTTCTTCTTCTTCTCTAGAATCCATTGGTACCATTGTCATCCATGCTAGGAGGATAAATAATGCCCTACATTTGGGCTGACCAGGAAAAACTGGTATGGCCATTTTCAAAGCGGTCCCTTGACCTCTGACCTCCACATATGTGAATGAAAATGGTTTCTACCACAAGTACCCACAAGTCTCCCCTTTACTGACATGCCCACTTGATGATAATGCATGAAGGGCACCGAGGGATGAGACATGATAATCACATGCAGTTTTGGGCAAAACTCATGTCGTTTTTTTTCATGCAGTATAAATGTGGTATTTTCGCCTATTCTAAAATTATGTATTTGAATATTTGTGTATAATAAACAGTCTTGGAATTACATAAATTGGTTATCACTGTAAAGCTGAGACTTGCGCATTTGTATTCATGTGTGATGATGTTAGTCCTCATAGTAGCCATTTCGTTGTAGTCGTTGTAGTGACCTCTGTATCAAATGACTTGTGGTGACCTCTAGGAAAATCACAGGCTCATGAAACTTTACAGCCACAAACTAGAGACCTGGAGCATTCAGAGGATGGATGGCTTTCCTACCTAGACTGACAATTAGGGGTTTCTGAGCAGTTTCAAGAACAAAAGCGCTCGCCATCTAAATCCTGAAAAATGCAATTCCTGCAAAAATCTCAAAATGTCAGAGGTTTTTGATCCCAAATCACAGCATAGCTTTTTCTATGGTGTTCCTCAAGGTCTTGTTGTCTTAATGTGGCATTTTTGAAGGATTATTGATTATTTTTATCAATTCTTGAAAGGTAAAAAAAGGTTAAATTTAGATTAAGTCATTAATTCATGTTTATTTCTGATTTATTAATAACTTCACGCAGCGTTGAGCTGTATCTCAAATTAATCTTCAGGTTTCCTGCTTCAGATGATGTACACCACACACCTAAAGACCCCTGTGCCCCCCTTAAAAGGACAAAAACTGGTCTGTTGTGGGTCTCAGAGGGTTAAAAGATATAAATGTAAATTCACTGCAAGTGATGACAAATGCCATTGTTCTGTGTAAAACTGCATTCCAACGTTTATATGAAGCTAATATGAGCCTTCAGCACTCTGAGTCAGTCAAATCAAGTGGGGATCATCCCGTTGCCACGGCTCAGCAAGGAAACTGAGGGAAATTGTCTAAAGGAACCAGAAAGGGGGGATTTGGTACTCGGCTTGGGCAGTGTCTAGTTTTTCATACCGTCATACCTTCCTGACATTTCACAGAGATATACAAGCAAAGCTAGCGGAGTGGCTTGGCTTGACATTTGACACTAAAAGGAGAATAGCTAGTCCACCTTAAAGGTTAGTCTACCTTAAGTGAGCCGGATCCAACGCCCTCACTAACTTTTACGTTTACTTTAATCAGCCAACAAGACACAGGAACTTGGCTTGGGTCTGGAGGTGTTGTAGTATTTACACAGCTATGTGGTTACTGCTAGCATCATGCTATCACTCTCTCTCTCTCTCTCTCTCTCTCTCTCTCTC